>JAQIXR010000168.1:0-44135 GCA_034700825.1 Quadroppia sp. Gr-Ori-00064 | reverse complement strand
GGAATATTTAAGCAAAAATTATTTGTATGTTTTTTGTACTGAGAACACAACACACCCTCAATAATACCATTAATAAGGTTTTGCTATTTATTTATTTGAGAGTAAAATGAGTTCACATATAATAAGATTAATCGCTTTTACATCGCTTTATATTTATTAGTTTGGATTCAGTAATGAAAGAGAGCTTATGTTTTGGCTATTATTGTTATGTAATATTTCGTGCAATATTTCGGCTTAATTTAAGACAATAATGGCTTTAAAGTCAAAGTTTGATCGTTTGATCGTTTATTGTCAAAACGCATGCAATTCTTGTAAATTTCAATCAAAGATATATTGGCATCAATTTTCATATAATATTATCTCTAGTTATGTAATAAACAAACAAAACAATAATTTTATAATAATTACACAAAATGTTAATAAAATCAATGATAACAATGCGTTTCAAACCTATTTATGAATGCCTTTCAGTCAACAAACCTTTTATGAAATTTTTACCCAAATTTTAACGAAAAAATATTTCAAAAACATTTTAAGCGCTTTATTTTTGCCTTTCTTTTAAGTTTTGGGCCTTTATTTCAATGTTTGAGATCCGAATAAAAAGAGAATAATTGATAAAGAGATCAAAATCGATATTAAGGTTATTTGTGGTCATTAATAACAAGACCTCCCGTTCTGAAGATTAAGTCCATATTAAGTATCAATTCTATGAATATTGCGATTAAATTAAAGTGTTTAATGATTTTGAGATATTTTTTCAAAACAGGAGGAATCGTATCATAAAAATTCTCAAAGCAGTCAAACTCTGCTAACATTCCTATCGATTAGACTTTTCATTAGATTCTGGATTTTAATGATATGTTTGCCTTTACTAACAGTTAAGGACAGCAAAAGTTTGCGCAAAATGTTTGAGTTTACAGTATTTTTGCATTATTTTTGAAATCTTAAATCAAAAGTAAGTTCAATAAAATTAGTGGTCAGTCGACTAAAGGCATTGTCGGAGAGTTTAACTCAAATTAATTTAAATCATCTTTTTTTTAGCAAATGATTGGTTTAATCTATTATTACTTAAACTCATATTTTTTACATTTGCTGACAAAACGAGAGAACAAATGGCAATGAATTGTATTATAATTTACATCAAATAATTTATTTATACAACAATTCCTATTCAAAATGACATCAATGGCTGAGTCTTCAGTTGATAATAAATTAATGGTAAATATATTGAAAAATACCACAATTGCTATCGAATGGCTTGAATTGAGATGACATTTAATATCGACAATCAATTTATAGTTTAATGAATACCTTTTGAGTTTAAAATGATTTGCATTTTTATGCAATATTCAGACAACTACTAAACTACGGGACAGTCATATCATATAATAAGTTAGAATAATATAAAAGGTTTAAAGGGTTGAGAATTTGACAAATTGTTTGAATTTTGAATTCATTTGTTTCGGTCGACATTTCGTTGAGAAGTTTTCTTGCTTTTCATTCTTCGGTTTTGGAACCATATCTTCACCTGTCTTTCGGTCAGATTTAGATTCCGGGCCAATTCCCAGCGCTTTTGTTTCGATACATAAGCGTTGAATAAGAACTCCTTTTCTAGTTCTAGAGTTTGGAACTTAGAGTAGGGCTTCCGCTTCTTTCGCACCGACACGTGATGTCCAGCATTAGATGCCGGAGCACCCGTCCAATCGAGTTGTGCTGCGGCATTGGTGGCCAGTAGTGCAGCATGGTGATGCAGTACAGCTGCATGGTGGTGGTGGTGGTGATGGACCGCCGCCGCCAAAGCATCCCCTGTTTTAATGATTAAATTCAATGCTTTTTAAGGGTTTTATCAAATATTTTCAGTTATTGCCATAAAAAGCATAACTCAAAAAATGAGTAAAATTTGAGATAATTATAAAAACAGATAATAATTATGACATAAAAGGCCAATAATTGTGTTTATAGTGAACTGAATGTATTGTAACAACAAAAACACTAATCATAATCAACGCACCACTGATGCAATAAAATATTTTAATGGCATAACTGCCTCTTCAGGCCTTCATATCATAAGATATGTGTGAATGATATGCATTTGATATGCATTTGATTGCACTTTACTTTCATTATTATATTTAATTAATTGATGCGAAAGCAGTTGTCTTGAGATATGACTCAAATTGTGACCAAAACTCAACATATATTCGGTTAATAAAGAGATAAAAAATTCAAGAAAACATATACTAATATTTCACTGTCAGGGGAGACACAGTCAGGGGAGTGAACACTAAAATCTGTTTATTCTTTCAATTTATTGGGCACACATGGAGTCAACATAACTTCAGGTGTTTTTCACTATTTTCGCACAAAAAATCTCAATACAATCGCAAACTTTGGCCCAAAGGTCTGGCTGTTTGAACTGATCCTATTTTTAGCATAACTTTTTGTTACTTTACAGCTCTGGTCGACCGACGCAACTGTTATCTAATGTAATGTTTTATGATATGGTGTTTGGGACCAAAAAAGGTACAGCAATTGAATGGGAGGGCAGAGACTGAGCGGATCTCGCAATTTACAAAAGGATTTCTCTCTTCTTCTTAACTATCAAAACAATAAAACAGTAAAAACTGAATTATCAGTCATTGCATACTATCTATAGCTCTGGCCATATATATCAGTCGTATATATTGGCTCTGATTGTGAGCACAGGAATACATTGAATGCGTCACTCAATCACAATTGCATTACAATTGCTTTGAGTCTTAAAGTCTGTCTCAAAAGACGAAAAAATAAAAAAAAATTGTGAATAAAGAAAATACTTTACGAGAAAAGAGAAAAGAATTGAAAGAAAAGCACATTTAAATGGATTTTCCCTTTTTTGGATGAGTAGTGAAAGCATAAATACATACAAATGGTCACAAATGGACACAAATGTCAAATATTTTATTCACAATGAAATGAATGATAAGAATTGAAATCATAAGTGAACGCAAAATCGCTATAACTTTGTGACAGAGTGTTGGCCACGACTTCTGTTACAGTTGTCCTCAATATTTAATATTGGGTTAGTTTTGATAATTGTCTGAAAACACAATTGGAATCAATGTATTTATATAATATAGTGGCACTGGTAAGGCCTACTGCCACATATATTAGGCCAGTCATAGACCGCATTGCACTCAAATTGGCTCAGGTTTTGTCAGTTCCCCAAAACCTATTGCCATAAAGTAAACGTCAAGTCGAGCGTACATTAACTGTATTTCCCTCTTCTGTCACTCTCTGATCATTGTTACAAAAGCATGACTTTAGCCAAATGTGCTCCGAATGTGATGCCGGGGCTATGGGTCAGGCGATATCTTATGCAATAGCTGCGGCAACAGCACAGGAGCTTATCCCGAATTAGAGCCAGCCTTCAGGTATCGAATAATATAAGTCAATTGAATGCGAAAAATGTTTTATTCGTTGATTTAATGGCAGTTTGGAAGCTATCTATAGATGCCATTGAATGCCATTGAAAACCATTTTCAACAATTCTATGCAATTCTTAGCGTTCAATAAATTCAAACTCACTTCTGTTGAACATTAAATATTAAAGTCGTGCTACCGGTGCTCACATTATGACCGGTGCTCACATTATTACTTCATTAAAACAAACTTAACGTTATTTTATATTCAAAGCTATCGAAAAGTGAATCTATTTTTTGATTCATTATATCATTAATTGAAGTCATATTTCATTCAATCGATTCTATCATTAATTCATTGGTTATTTTCTGATCATTTGATTACAAATAATTAAAAACACTTTTAAAGTATTCAATTCAAAGACGACATACCGGTAGGTGTCGTAGGGGGTGGAACACCAGCAGATGTCTGGTTCCAACCTGCCACTGATGGCCCACTACATGCCTGATCTGATCCGACTGTCGGGAAGTTTCTGATGGCTGAGTGGTATGAGTCGACAAACGCAGCCCTCGGGTCGGTCTCACCCGTCAAATAAGGGTCAGCTCTGGCTGTTTGATGATATGGTGAGTAATTGCACCAGGCAGACGCCGCCGCCACATGATTGGCTGCCGCGTGATGTGCGGCCGCGGCTGCAAATGCGCTCCCGTGACAGACGGCCGCCGCCACTATCGGGTCGCTCGGCATTTGAGGGGAAGGACCGTTCACTGCATCGTATGCAGAGTTTGACCAGAATTTCGTCGGCGCCGGCTTACAAGGCCTGGTCGTGGATGCATCAGGCGCTCCGCCTCCGTAATAGTAAGCACCAGCACCTCCTGGAGGCGGGGGATGAGTATGAGAATTATGAGTGCCGTTACCGACACTCATACAACACGATGAGGACGAGGCGATTGTTCCGTTGTGTTGAGAGGAATAGGAGTCAAAGTCATAATTATTTGCACTGGAAGTCCATATCGGAGTTGTACTACTGATACCAGTGCTGTGAAGTTGCAGTTCTCCCGAACCCGATCTCATTCTCTCTGTAGAAGAAGAAGCACTTGAAGAAGAGCTGACGTGAGTCGAGGCCTGACCTCCGCTCGGCTCAAATGAATTATTCAAACTCCCAGTCCTTTTGGATGAGACAAGTGTTTGATCGCTAATATTGTTGTTGTGTTCGGTTGTGTCGAATCCGTTCATTATTCGATGGAAGGCATGAATGACACGATGTTCAGACCAGAAGATAATCACTCGAATAAATAGATGTCAAACACAATCACATCTTCGCATTGAGTGCTCATATTGTCGATTATGACACAACCGATTGAATGCAATTCATTA
Organism: Quadroppia sp. Gr-Ori-00064; assembly: GCA_034700825.1. Taxonomy (NCBI): domain Eukaryota; kingdom Metazoa; phylum Arthropoda; class Arachnida; order Sarcoptiformes; family Quadroppiidae; genus Quadroppia; species Quadroppia sp. Gr-Ori-00064. Next base: position 39,359 of record JAQIXR010000168.1, on the reverse strand, counting down.
TAATTTAAAATAATTCAGATTTAATGCATAATAATAACGATGTGAATGTGATGTGAACAGACATTCAGGTCTGGGTTGAAGTGCGGCTCACTTTCAGACTCGCTTTCAGACTCTTTCAGTCGCTTTCATGTCTTGTGCACAGCTTTGAGCAAAAGCGGCCACAAATGGGAGGGAAGATTCAGTACATCTATTGGTTGAATCCAAACTTACACCACTTATATCACTGGTAGTATAGGTTGACTGTGGACTGTGCGGTCCGTTCCTCCGATTTTATGCTTCAAACGATGACTTTTTTAGTTTTGTTTTTTAGTTTGTCTCAAAGTTTGGGGTTTGAAAGGAATGGGAGAGATAGAGAGAGAGAGAGAGAGAGAGAGAGAGAGAGAGAGAGAGAGAGAGAATTAATATTTAGTGCCGAAGGCAATGATTATTGCATTGAATACTGTATATAAGATTGAGATGAACTGAGAGTTGTGTCTCTCATGACTGCTATCATAACTCACTTCAAGCAAAGACATTGCAATCAAACATAATTCAAATAAATAGCATTGCATTGAGTCTTGAGTTCACAAAGTATTCAACCGAAGGAACAGACAATTTGTCTTTAAATATAACTCATGTAACAATCGGTACATAACTGGTTCGGTATATCTGGTGCCGAAAAGGGCTGACATTATTGGTAATCTCGATTGAATGTGGACTCAAACAAATGCCATTCATTTGAACATTTCATTCAAAATAAACATTTGGTCTTAATATGAGTTGATGTTATGCTGTGTTTGTAATGAGAAATGTATGCGAATATATGTGAACCACAAAATCCTTGCATGTCTTCAGTCACCGAATGCCGACATTCTTCACATCTTTTGATGTCAAAGAAAGAGAGCGATTGAGAGGAAACACATGAAAGGGATATTCAGTTATATTAAGACAAATATGAGCTCTAAAACATTCAAACATCTAATGACTCAAAGAAAGGCGTCTGTGATGTGAAACCATTCAAATAATTAGATTTTATTTTATTTTTTGTCAAATATTCATCTTTTCTAACGTTTCACAAATTGGACCAAAAGTACGTAAATTGCAATTCGAGTCTCAGTCGAAGTGAAACCTGAATTGCAATGCATTCAATGGTATATGAATTGCAGTTGACTTTAGATGTGCGCCAATTTAGATGTGATGATAACATATACATTCACTGCATAGCCCTGTGCTGCACAGGAAACCACTTGGCATTAGCTCTTATCTTCACTACGAGTTCATGCAATGAATGCATAAATTTTGTTCATATTCTGGTTGACTGCCATCTAGTCATTCATCAGTTCTTCAATATCTATGTTTTGCGCCATTCCCTCCATTCCCTCCACAGTTGCGCTCTCGACCCACTCATCTCGAGCTAAGCGTTTGCCAAATTGAGGGACGAATCGATTGAAAAACTTTAGGACCAATAGTAGGGCTCTAAATATTACTGATATTTCTATTGGCGTCCAAACAGTTGTCGTATACTCTATGAACGGTTGGCTAATTATTATGTGGCTTACAATCAATCAATTGAATTATGGCTTTACTGCACAACACTCCTCAAGGTTTGACTTTTCATACATTTTCCGAGACATGGATTATATTTGTTATAACTTTTATTAAATCTATTTTTCATTAAACAAATTCAAATCAAATTCTAAAAAATCTTTTTTAATACTTTTATCAAAATTATTATTTTATAATATTTTTATTGTTATTTCAAATGATAGACAAATAAACCCGATTTGCATGACATGGAATTGAGGTTCAAATCATATCAATTAAATTGTTTTCAAATGTAAATTCTTTTAAAATTTTACTCAAATTAAGAAAATTTAAATAATTATATAAAGAAAATTTGAGACAATTAAAGATTAGGCAATTGGGGACTGAGTGGACAATGGGAACAGAGTGAACAGTCTGAACAAAGTGGACAGTCTGAATAGAGTGGACAATCTGAACAGTCTGGACAGTCAGTTCTGATAAGAATTGAGACCTAATTTAATATGAGTGAAACTTTCAAACAAAATGATTTATAGTATTAATATTGCAATAAATAATGCATTGAAAGTATTGATGAGAAATCAATAAATCTTTTTTGATATTTTATTTTAATTTTATCGCAATATTTGTCATACTTTCAGAATATAATGAAATACATTGAATTCATTTGAAATAATTTAATCAAAATTTGAGAGAAATTTATAACAAAATTCTTCTATAAATAAGAGAAAGTATTAAATCTATGGCAAAATGGTTTCTTTGTCTCTTTGACAGGTCTTTGATTTTAATAATAAATATTCATCAAATCATTTGAAATATTTTTATTTTATTTCTCTTTAGACTTTTTCCGACAAATAATTCATTTCTTAATTCACAGAATCGGAAAAACCTTTACTTTTGAAACTATTATTATTTTTGTTAATTATTTGTTTTTAAAGAATTTATAATTAGTTGTCTTTTTTTGGTTTTAAATTCTTATCTAATCGTAAGACTAATAAAAAATTTTGAATTTCAAATTAAAGTGTATTAAAACATTTGGTTCACTTGTATTATATTTTCGTAAAGTTTTATTCAAATAGCATTTGATACATATATGAGATTATGTTAAGATTTAATCTTTCGATTCATTCAAAGCAAACATTTTTATTTTACAAAACAAAATATGCTTTTATTTAACATTAATTTTACATTTAATATATTTATAAATTATATTAAAATTCTTTAGAAATTGCAAATATTTTGTTATATATTACATACAAAGCCTATAATAATGTATAGAATTTTAAATACATTTTCTATTTTAATATTATTAATGATTTTTATAAAAACTCAGAAAAAATAAATATTGAAATAGTTTGCAAACATAAATGAATTGAAAAAAGTGTTAATAATTATAACAAATGAAACGATGTTTTCCTCAATTGTAGTATAGTTTGCGAACTCCGATCCAAAACCTAATCATACTTTGCATTAAAAAATGTTTTTCTGTTAAATCATTAGAAAAATGTTACTTAAAATATGATCGCTTCAAAGGAATGGGTTAGGAATGGGTTATCGAATAAATTAAAATTCAATGGAAAAAATGTCAGAAATTTAATTACTTTCCTCTTCGGCTAAAGTGGTTTGAATTTTTCCCAAAGAGTTGAGTGATTTGAATGATTATAATTAAAATTCAAAAAACGATTTCATTTTCAGTGAAAACGATTTTTGAAATAAATTTCATTAATTGTCAAAACATTCAATTCTAACTAATTGTCTATTTTTGTCATAAAAGTACTCAATTGAGACCAAAAACAGTATCAATGGTTGAAAGGCAGTCATATTATAGTTGCGAACAATGTCATCATTCATCCTTGGTCATATAAAAACGCAATTAACAAATGTTTTATTCTATTCAAACACTTATATTTTGGCGAATGAATTGTCAAACGCCGACAAAAGTGGCCAACACTTCATCGATCGATAACAGAGTGTAAGCACTGGTAATAAAACAGACGATTGTTTTAATGAATTTCCAAACGATAACTCATTTTGATATAAAATCAAACATAAAATGCATTATAGAGTTGTTTGAAGAACTTATAGAAAACATATTTCAAAATCAAATCTCAATTTCAAGCATAAGATGTGGTATTCAATGAAGTATTGGTCGAACTCTACACAAAGTATTCAATGGTTAGTGATTTTCGTACATAAATGAGATGATGAGAAGTCCGGCTCTTTTTAACTTTTTTGCTTATCTATAGATATATAAGATCTTAAGACTTCTCTCAGATTGAGGGACAGACAGACACTCACTGTTTCTCATTTATTGGCAGTTTTATTCGAGTACTTCTCTCAGGAATACCAAAAACGGTGAGTGCAGAAACACTTTGATATAAGGAGAGGTCTGTTATGCAAAACTTTATAGTCTTCTCAAAGGCTTTGATTCAAAGCCTGTTTAAGGATTAAATCAGTGCCACAGAAGGCATACGAAGTTAAGTTCAAACCTTTCAAATGAATACAATGCTTTGGGCCAACTGGCCCTTAACTACCTGTGCCAACGATGCCTTTCATTCACATTTAAATAAACTTCTTATCAGATTTGAAATAAAATCAATGAATAGAGAAATGATTTGATTTATTGGACGTTTGATTCAAACATTTTTTACTGTAATATAAATAACGAATTCTTTGTAAAAATATTTTTGTATTTATTTTGAAAAGTTATTAACAAATGATTTGATAAAAAGTTTGACTTATTTTGAGAGCAAAACATCGCTCTTATGAATCAAAACGCATTGATCTGTTCCGGGATATTCGGTTAGATTCAGTTCATATTTGTCGGCCAAAAGGGGCGGCACAAACCGTCCGCCCAACCAATGGTATCGACCCGTGAAATGTTTGGCACACTTTTTGGGTGCCGTCAATGAGACCAAACAATCGGGTTTGAGAACTGGTGTCTCATCTGTTGGCGGCCCGACCTCTACATCCCAACCACTGGGTATATCAACACTTATTACGGCAATACCACCGCCAACACCACTGCCAACACCTCCCACTCCTCCACAACTCTGGTCATTACATGACACCAACTTTGTCAGAATGTCAGCGAATTGTGGCCGAAGAGGAGGTCTATAACTAAACCCAAATATGGCGTCCACTATAAGACTGTATGACTTGTTTATGAGAAGCGGATCCGACGGAAGAACTTCAATGAATTGAATTCCTCGGTATTGTTGACACTGTTTGACCAAACTCTTGAACAACTCAGAACTTCCAGGTTTTGGATAGAATATTGTCGGTCGGAATCCCTATTGATTTGAAGACAGTTCAAGACATAACCAATTGATGGACAGATCAATAGAGTGCAAGACATACGAAGAGCAAGAGATGACGTGCGGCCACCAGACCGTCACCGCCATTATTACCCGGTCCACAACAGACCAACACATTGACATTGGGCTCATATGTCTTGGCTATAGCCGTGGCCACACTCAGACCCGCCAACTCCATCAACTGATCCACACTAAAGCCATACTCATTGAACAACTCTTCGTCTATTCTAATGGCTTCCGATTGACTGCAAAGCGATTGAAAGCAATTAATTGGTCTTGAAATCAATGAAACAATACCTCAAATACTTCAAAGACATCTCTTTATCGAAATTGCGGTTAAAATGAGTTATCGTTTGTTTGAAGAGTTTATTAATCGTCAAAAGATTGGTATTAATGAAAGACAACATAAAAGCAAATATTTATTTGAAATAAACATTCAATGAATACATGAGTTGTTTATAGACAGCGCTCAACACAAACACCGACTCTTTAATAGGTTTTCAATAGGTTTTCATTGCATTCAATGTGTCATAGATTATAATAAACCAATGTTTTCATTGATTTTATTTTACGATTCTTTACATAAATATTATCGTTATATACACTCAATATGTGTTAAAGACATCAAAATTAAGTTATTTTTATTGACAAAAATGCTTCCAATGTATTGAAAGTGAGAAAACCATTTGAAATGAACTCAAAACTAATTATTGTATTAATTGTTATTAAATATTGAATTAAATTATAATAAATGAATCGATTAAATGGTTTGAGTCATATATGAGTCCAATTCTGAGTCCAAATGACTCTTAGTTCCAGCCATATATGCGTCCAAATCCTTATCCAATTGTTCTTTGTTTGGCTTAAAGTTTCGTCTCTTCTGTGGTTTCTGTTGTCTTCCAGTATTTCTTGCGCCAAAGTTTCGGTTAATTTGGAATTTCTTCTTATTTCCAGTTTTCATCTGATTCTGGTTTCGGTTCTGTTGTCCGACTCTTCGCTTGGGTTTGAATCCAATTCTATTGACATTTTGAGTCGATTTAATGGTTTGGTTTCGACGCAAACGATTCTTCAGACCTTAAACAATGAGAACAGAATTGTAATGAAAACTCAATCACAGTATGATTAGGTCTGGCCATAGGGTCGGTCATTACCTGTGCGAACAATGCCAACATTGAGACCAATGTTCTTCGTATTGATTCTTCGGTTTTGGTTGTAATTGCGGTTCCGATTCATTGGTTTGTAATTCAAATTCATTTGATTTCGATTTCTTTGTTTTTGGTTTTGAATCATCTGATTATTAATGGTCTGATTATTGAATCGTTTGAATCCAAGTCTTTGTTTGACGGGTCGAGCAGTGGTCGGGTTCTGAGACCTGAGGGCCGCCAATACTGATGGTCTGTTTGCCATCTGAAGAGCCAGACGTCTATTCTTCTGCGATCCCTGTCTTAACTGATTTCGATTACTATTTTGAATCCATTTATTGTTTGTATTGTTTTGTCGTTTGTTTTGGTTTTGGTTTTGTCTCAACTGTTGGAACCTTTCGTTCAAAGACATTTTAGACGTCGATTTGAGTGCTGTTTTGACCAAATTTGTTGCCATCAAATGAAGACCAAAATCCAAATCCTATTAAATCATTGAACCAATCAATGAATACAAACAAAGACATCATCTCTTTAGCAGACAATCAATCATTGGTTTCGTTTGAAAATTATATTCAAAACTCAAATCCATTAATAAATCATTGATTCATTTGAATGAAAGACATGTCAATTGATTGCCATTTAATGTCAAATTCAGACATTTTTTGTTAAAATCAATGGCTTTTAATGACTGAAACGATAGAAATGATGGCATTTAATGACAATTGGATTCAATTATTCAAACCAAAGACGAGTTATTGATATCGAGACCAATGGATAACCCATTAATTAAATCCATTCATCATTTCTGACCATTAATTCATTTCCTGTCAATTGAAACACAAGATAATTGTTAATCTCATAAACACTTACCAAAAGTCTTTGTTTTCACTGATTTTGGGTTTAAATTAATTTTAATTTAATTTCAAATAAATTCAAATCAATTGAAAGCAAAAATAAATAAAAACAAAACGAAGTGAAAACGCATTCAAAGCGTGTCTCTCATTGGTTGAGCTCAACATAGACTCAACCAATCATTGGTTGAGCTCAACAAAGACTCAACCAATCATAGGTTGAGCTCTGCTTTTGATTCACGTCTTCATTGAACCACAAAATCAAAAGTCATTCATTGATTTGAGACTAACTTTAAGACAATTGAAATTCAGATTAGAAGACATTCGAGAAGAAGATAATCATTTATTTTGTGATCCAATGGTAATATCATTGAAATAACCACTAAATCACTGATGTCTTCGAATAACACATTCAATCAAAAAGTCATAAAATTTTAAGAAATTATTATTTTATGAAAAGAGAAGAGATTTACAAAAAGTTGACATAAAATGACAAAATCATGCGATTGTCGCCAAATAGTCCTTCACTTCAGTCGGAGTAAGTCTTTTAAAGCCCTCTTCATTGCAAATCCCGATCTCAATGTTGTCGGGAGTCATCTGTCCCTCAAAGCCCTCCTTCAGAGTCAATATCGCCGTCTGAATCGCGTCTTCGAGTTCTAGTTCTTCACTATATCTGTTGTTTTGTCAAAAATTATTACTCTTTTCAAGTATTCAATACAAATCATACCGTTTTTCAAGAAATGACTTCCCATTGATGTGGTTCTTACCCATCGCTGTCGCCTTCCACGCAAAGTATGCCCCCTTTGGTCACAAGAAAGTCATTTAAGGGTCAAAACAACTGTTACCACAACTTACAGATGGATCGCATTGAAAGAGAAAGGGTCTGTCGTTATCCCAACCGGCAATGAGAAGGGAGACCCCAAAGGGTCGGACACCCCCTGATTGTGTATATTCTTGCATGATATGAGCGACGCGTTGGACCAATTGGGTGGTAGGGATGGGTTCAGAATAGGTCAGGTAGTATTGCTGAGCTATTTTGCGAGCCCTTCGCACCAGAAGTCGATAGTCGGGACCCATTCCGCTGTAGACGAGACCAATGTGTTGAGTAATGGCCTCTACTTTGAAAATAGAGTGCTCTTCATATATGATCGACTTATGCTTCTTCTCTGTCGCCAAAACCACTCCATTTGACGCTTAAATCAAATCAATTCAACTTATAATACATTCATTCAATTCAATCAATTCAATCAACACACCCTTAATGCCAACAGCCGGAGCCCCTGCGGCCACGGCTGCCAACGCGTACTCGATTTGGACTAACTTTCCTGAAGGACTGATTGGTCACAATCACAGGTGAAGACAATTAATAACAAATTGATTCAATTGTTTGCCATTAATACCTGAATGTCGTCAATGAGAAGCTGTATCTCTCGGAAGCCATTCTTCACTTGTGATCACCTTTTGGTTCAACCAAACGATTGACAATAAAATCAATTAAATTATTATTGAATTGAATTTAAATGAAATTCAAATCAGAGTTAACTTAATGTTAAAGTCAGTGACAAAGCATAAAGTGTTGAATGAATGCCTTACAGAAAGTACGTCAACACAAGTATTGCAAACCCTTGTGTTCAATGCATTGCATGTTATCTTTCATATGACATGAGGTTTGCTTTAAATGTGTCGCAAGTGTTAAACAAATGCAAATCAATGGACAAACAGTTATGAAAACAATAACACTATTGATGTCATGAATGTCTCACATGAATGTCATACTAAAAGCCATTGAAATGCCATTAATTCATTGAATATTGCAATTTACAGTTAAACTCATCTTTGCTCTATTGGATGAAATGCCAGGCCATGGGATAGGGTCTACATATGTATATCAATTTGATTGTTGTCTTTGATTTTCATTAAATTTTTCATTTTATTATGTCTTCAATTAATCTTCATTTCAGCAATGGTTTGAAAATGCAATCAAATGTCAAAACTTTGTAAACTTATTGTTTAAAAGTCATTCATATATTAAGTGATTGTCTTTGAAAGTGAAGTGAATTGTAATAACAGTTAAAAGTATTGATTTAAAGGCATTGAAATCAAGTCAAACGTAACTTAATTTGTGAACAACCCCTCAACTCATGTGTCTCTCAGTTCTGATGCAATGTTTTAATTACTATTGATTTTGTTGTCATTTAAGACAATTCACTTCAAATCAGTTGAATGTATAAAAGGAATCACTTTCTAGACATGACTTCAGATGAAAGTCCTCTACAGTTGTTGTCAAACGAAGCCATACCTGCAATGACTGACACATCCATAACTCCTGTCCAACAGATGATATCTTCGTGTACGGGAGCTCTGATGACATCCCTCTTAGGTATGTCTTACCATTCGTTCGACCATTCGTTTCACTTGATTTGCATTGTCTGCCATTCAGTCACTCCTTTGGATGTCGTGAAGATTAGACTTCAATCACAACAGAAAGAGTTTATCAAAAATAAGTGTTATTTGTATTGCAATGGATTAATGGAACACATCTGCTATTGTCCGGCGAATACTGTCAACACTTCCAACACTTCCAACACAAAGTGCAACAATAGTCAGTCCTATCATTCGATGAGTTCTTCTGCAATGCATCGAAACCTTTCAGTTCAGAGAAGTACACATTTTAGGGGAACTTTGGTTTGTATTGAATCTGAAATGAATCTGAACTGAAGAGTAGTTTACTTTAGGACACATTCATCAAAATAACGCGAAATGAAGGCATAACTGCCCTCTGGAGTGGACTTCCGCCCACTCTGTATGTAATCATTTGTTCTTTGTTTCTAACAATAATAATTTGCATCCATTTCCAGAGTTATGGCAATTCCGGCAACAGTTATATATTTCACAGTTTATGATCAGTTGAGGGAATATATCTGCAAACGGTTCAGACTGTCCGATCAGCCCCTATGGGTGCCCGTCGTGTCCGGGGGTTCGGCTCGTGTTATCGCCGCCACTACTATCAGTCCCTTAGAAATGATTAGAACTAAAATGCAATCAAAAAGATTGAGTTATTTAGAGTTGGGTCAGGCGGTCAGGAGTCTTATGGAAACTCAGGGACCACTGTCTCTGTGGCGAGGGTTGAGCGCAACCATTCTTAGAGACGTTCCCTTTTCTTGTATATATTGGGCTAATTATGAGTACATGAAGACTAGGTTTAATCAAAAGCAACCGACCTTTTCATTCAGTTTTATGTGCGGCGCCACCGCTGGCACTATTGCCGCTGTGATTACCATTCCCTTCGATGTCGTCAAAACGCACCGACAGATAGAGTTGGGAGAAATGCAAATCATTTCCCAAAAACAATCGTTAAATCCGAGCAAAACTCGGGATATTTTGTTGAAAATTTATCGCCAAAACGGTCTCAAAGGACTGTTCTCTGGTATAGTTCCCCGTGTGATCAAAGTGGCCCCGGCATGTGCTATAATGATTAGCACTTATGAATTCGGGAAAAAATTTTTTAGAGAATACAACGCTTAAGACTTTAATGGGATTTGAGATTACATTCAGTAATACTAAACACATTGACTTCTAGTCAAACAAAACAACTTTGTATTGAAATATAGACTTATTTTTAAACAATTTTATAATAATAAATAAATTACATAAAACTTTCAGTTATTTCTCTGCCGTCGACTATAAGTGAGTAAACGATGCCTTCCTTCTTATTACCAGAACTGATGGTTTTGATACAAGCGCTGTGAATACCATTGATTAGGAATTGCATTTCAGTTCCTTCTTCTGTAAACTCATGGGTTGTCTCAGCTTTGGAACCATTGACCCAAATATCCAGCGATTCCTTCTCTGAAATAAAGATTTAAATGTTTGAAACATTGCATTCAATGCAAACCCAATGCTATTCTCCACATCTGTGCCTCCATTTCCAGAATCCAAGTCCTCATTACTTTTGATTGTTTTTCTTTGAATTTTTTCAGTTGTTTTCCGTTAACGAACAGCGAGTATTCGTATGTGAATCCAGTGCTCGCGTTAATCAATATTTCGCACTTTGCATATACCTGACTGTCCTCTCCTTTTATCTCAAACACCTCAGTGCCCACCAGTTTGAACATCCATTCGTGTCGAACGATCTCCTGATCCATAAAAGAGCAAAAATCAAAATCAAATCTCATTTCTTAAAAGACACAAAAATAAATGTATTTTTAATTACTGTTTGCATTGGTTTTAATCCCTATTACCTGTCCATCAACTCTTAGCACCCGTTTGCCAGTGGTTGTACCATGTTCGAATTCGACCCTGTGCACTTTGTCACACAGGGGTACGTCCCAAATGGCCACCAAATCAGACATGTCTTCATTCATGAGAAATTTTATCCCAAATATCAATAAAGAATATTTTTGACTATTTTTGACACAAACGACAAGAATTGGTTTCCATAGAAAAGACACTCAAAAGCAAAACAGACGAAGAATTTATGATTTTTATAGCATTAAAATCATTGAAATAAAAGTAATTTTCATATAATATAAAAGTCATAAAAAATTTTAATTCAATAAATATTTTCTTAAATAAAACAAAAATCGATTCAATAATTGATTTCAAAATAAAACAAAAATATTTTAATTATTTTTAATGATTTTATTCCTAAAAAAACATCAAAAATGCATTCAATCGACAATTGATTGCAGTCTTCGGTTGTCCTCCAAAACGATCACATTTCGAGAACCGTCTAATTCGACGAAAAGGTATCTGAAGTGAGACTTTGATCCGCTCTTAGAGGCCTCCAAATGGACGGTCGCACTGGTATGCGAGCCCTTGAGGTAGAACTTGATCCTAACCACAGTCTGTCCGTCCCTTTCGTACTGCAAAGAAGTCACATGTCGTCGACGACCTCGCGATGTCATTTCGCCGAACCCTTTGATGGGTTGTCCCAAGGCTTCGATGACTCGCGGATCAGATTTACAGAGTTTTAATGCCTTCGAGTAAATAACGTTTGGACTCAACGATGAGAAGAGCTCATGGAATATGGCATACAATATAACCCCCGTCACCGAAACGCCCAGTAATATAACCCCTGAGTGTGTGGTCGACGCAAATCATAATCAATTCATCAATTGGTGGTTAAATACCTAAATAACTGATGTCTTGAGTCGTTTGCTTGACTTTTGCACCAATTGTGAGCTCTGTTTCAGAAGTGTTTGGCCTTTGAGACAAACTGTGAGTTTTGGACGTCTTTTGGTTTTGGTTTTGGTTTGTGTTTGAGTTAATACTCATTAAACGCATCAATAAATTCATTGAATTATTAGTCCTTTTATTCAAACAAATGTTTGAAAACGACTTGAAATGTATTCTCAATGCGTTTGACATTGTTTTGGATTTAAATTCACTTTCAAATCAATTAATATTCAAAACAATCACTCATTGAATGCTTTGATGAAAGGGTTTCACAAAAAGTCTCATTCAATGAAAACATAATTTATTGTAAAATGAAATACACGTCAAAAGCATGTCTTTAAGACATTTCACATCAATTTAAGATAAGATAACTTTAAAGACATTGTCTTATGTTATGGTAATGTGATTGAAGTCAACTAACACCACATCTGCCACAAGACATGTCGAAAATGATCTCAAAGTTCGTGAACAACAACTCAATGGTCACTCATTTGTTGATATCGTTTGGGATAAGACTTTTGTTGATAATATTGAGTGAAATTCAGGACAAAGTTTTGACTCTGAAGTACACAGACATCGATTACAAGATATTCAGTGACGGCGCCCAACATGTGGTGAGAGGACAGTCACCTTTCATGCGACACACCTATAGGTATACACCACTAATAGCTCTTCTAATGGTTCCAAATGTGACAATGTTTGCACAATTCGGCAAAATATTGTTCTCAGTATTGGATGTATTAAGTGGTCATTTGGTCTATAAGACATCACAACACTATTTGGACAAAAAGACATCAAAAATGTGTGCCATTATATGGCTCTACAATCCATTGCCGGCCATAATATCCACGCGTGGAAGCGCTGAATCGGTGGTCACAACTCTAGTCCTGTTAACCATTTTATGTTTAGTCAAACACTACTTATTCTTCGGCGGCTTTTTATATGGATTTGTCATTCATTTCAAACTCTTTCCAATCGTTTATTTTCTGACATTTTATTTATATTTAACAAAAAGTCAAAAAATATTGAAAGCATTCAAACCTAATGTCAAAAAAACAAAGTTTTTTACCTTTGCTTTCATTGGATTCGTTGTCCCGACGTATGTCTCGTATCGTCTTTATGGTGACCAGTACTTAGAGGAGAGTTGGTTCTACCACTTGCACCGGAAGGACCCGCAGCACAACTTCAGTCCATACTTCTATGTCTACCATTTGGTTAAAGACCAACAAATGCAGAAAATGTTGTCTTATTTGGCATTTGTTCCGCAAATGCTTTCAATTGTTTTCTTGTCATTCAATTACTCTTTGAATCGCAAACACAAGACACAAGACATGATATTCGGAGTCTTCGCTCAAACGGCAGTCTTTGTGACACTCAATAAAGTGATTACTTCTCAGTATTTTCTCTGGTATTTATGTCTTCTGCCTCTGGTCTGGCCTTACATTCGGTTCACATCCAATCAATGGATTATTCTTATGATGGTATGGCTGTTAAGTCAGGCCCAGTGGTTATTACCGGCCTATCTCTACGAGTTTCAGCACTGGGATTGTCTGCTATGGGTTTGGATCTCGAGTTGGACTTTCCTTGTGATCAATCTTTTCATTTTAGTCACTCTTGTCTTCAATTATCATTGCTTTCAATCCAAGACATCACAAAAACATTACAAAAAAAATTAAATTTATTTTAAATACTTTTAAGTCGTTTTTAATACCAGAAAAAGTGATGAATTTATTATAAATTGTTTTAATAATTATTTAATAAATAATTTAATGAAAATCAAAACACTGTTTGAATTGAGTTTAGATCTGAACCACTGATTGGGTCTATTATCTGGTGAGTAGCCATAGATCTAATAGACATTCCGAATGTTATAGCCATCGATCGCATCTACACTGACCCGACTGTCCTATTGAGGAACAGTATTATTTTGTTGGTTAGCACTGGTTTGTGATCTAATGAACCATTTATTGCAATATTTAATCCAAAGTTTGTTTGACTTTAACTTCAAAAATGAATTTAATTTAAATTAATTGACATTGAAATCAGTGTAGAAATGGTAAGAGTTGTCACTAAACACCATTCCTGTCATTCCTGTTTGGATTTGTTTGTTTGTTATCAAACTTTTCAAATAATTTTTCGAAACTTATTTGAAATTATTTGTAAACAAAATTTTTATTAATATTTATTACAAATTTATAGCAAATAATAGAAATAAATGTTTATTACAAAATGAAATGAATTTAAATTAAATGTTATTTTATTACACAATTGGTTTCAATTGCAATCAAAGTCAATGGAAATCACATTAGACTTCGCTTAACATAAAATAATTTAATGATTTTTGAGTTTAACTCAAAGTATTGGAAAACAAATAATTTGTAAAAATGTAAATAAAATTATCTAAAAGTCGTTTACAATGAATACAATTATTATAAAAGAGATGACTTTTGGCTAATAATAATCATATAAAAAGTGTCAAAATTAACAAAATTGAGACTAAAATACAATCACTTTTTATATAAATATTTACATTTACAGCAAAATTAAGTCACATTAAAATGTTTTGTTTTATTTTATTATAAACTTATTCTTACGTTTAATTGAATTGAAGTTCAATTCTTGCAAATGATATCAATTGATATGCGTTTATAAACACAAAAACTTTTTCATTATTTGTTATTTATGTTTAATTTGTGATAAGTTTTATTGTTATATTAAAGGCCAAAAAATGTCTTTCAATTAAAACTATCATTTGTTGAATGAATTGCAATGTTTTTAACCAAATGTTTATAAGAATTCGTTAATAATATTGAAAACGATTACACATTTCGACAAATCGTTGCCTAAATTGTTGTACAAATACTGTATTCATAGACATAATTGGAGTCAAAATCAGTACATAATATAATCACATATTTTTGTCATAAATAAAGTGAATCAAAAATAATATGAATTGAGGCACAAAACAGATTATGATATCTATTACGGTATTATGACTTTAGAGCTGAAGATTTCAAGGGTTTTATATTGACTTAAGACTAGAAATCGATGGAAGAGAACACCAATAATAGGAAAGTTATCTTATATTAAGTCATCTAAATATCTATCAGACGTTCCGCTATTGTGTCACAATTGAGACATTCATTCAATAGGTTTAAATCAATACAAATATTGCCATCAATTGAGTTGAGCTGTAAATCATGGTTCGCACAGAGAGTGAGGAACTGTACCATAAGTTCAGTCATAATTCTATCGAAGAGTAAATTAAACATTGCTTTCAAAAATCTTTTGTACTTTTGATAATTTGGCCAAAATTTACTCCGATTTTGGCATCACTTCACACTTCAGTCCAAGTCTTGGGTTTCGATATTAATTCAATTGTCAAATAAATGTCAAAACTATATAAACAAAGACCTCATCTATAAGTCATTCGTAACTTTGAGACCAATTAATTGGCGAATGAGTCGAACGAAGAAATGTATTCGAGAGCCGCCCGATAGCAGAACTGGTACTGATCTTCTGTCTGAACCATTCCTGGCCTTTGAGTTCTTAATGTTCGAACTGTTTGAAATAGATCTACCACTCCTTCATTGTTAAGCCTCTCCAAAACGATGCTTAATGTAATGAAAATGCCTGTCCGGCCGACGCCAGCACTGGGTTCAATTGAAAAGAGGGTTTAGTTTTGAGAATATTAGCCATAAATAATGATAACAGACCTGCAGTGGACAGCAATGGGCCCCTCGTGTCCGAACTGTTCCTTAGTTTTATGAACTTGAGTAATGAATTCAATAAAGCCGTCGCCAGACTTAGGAACTCCCTGTTCGGGCCACTCAACGAAGTGGAACTGTCGTATTATCCTCGACTGTCCGTCCTTTTGGTCAAAGTTTATAATGAAATAATGGATTGAATCAAATGTTGGATAACATACCCGGGCGTCAGTTATCTTGAATTCTCTGAGTATATACTGAGGCATATTATATTCAGTGATGGGGTCGACCACAAAGTACAGATACCTCTGCGAGCGCTCTAAAGGCCAGTATTGGTGGCATTTTTCGCGACCCATTTCTTTGAGTTTTGTCAAAATGACCACAATATTGGTATTGTGTTCCCAAAGCATTCGCCAAAAGTCTTCAGTTGTTTCCTGAAGTGGTCCCTAAAAAGAGATGAAATCATTTTAAAAATAATTTTCAATCACTTCAACAATAGGTAAGACATACCTGAGTCGCGATATAAGCACTTCTGTATTTGTAGCCATCGATGAAACTGGCGTTTATGTAATCAGAGCCGTCGACACCTCTGAGGGGCTGTAAGAAGACACGGGTCGACTCATACGGCAATATATTCATCAATCGATTCTTAAACTTATTGACGACAAGGTTAGCGGAGACGAACTTATTCGCCACTGTCTTCATTGACGCTATTTTTTTGAACTCCAATTCCATTCCCGTTATGTTCTCTCCCGGAACCACTTGCATGAGAAGTTGGATGTGGTTATAGAGATTACGCGCCGACACCTCTGTATTGCCTGCAATGACTGCTTCGAGCACTGAGTCATGAATGAAGATATACTGGTCTTCGGTCTGCACCGTATAGTTTCGCTGAGCCCTCAGACAAGTCACGTGACCGTAGATGTCGAGAGTGTTCTCGTATTTGAGTCTTTCGAGCATAGAATCGATCACTACATAGCATCCCGTTCTCCCGACGCCCGCAGAACAATGTATTATCTGAGGTCCGGCTTCGGGTGGGTTCATAGTTCTTACTCTTTTCAAGAACATGAGGAAAGGCGTCGGATGGTCAGGCACGCCATGATCGGGCCAAGCAGTGAACTGGAACTGTCGAACTTCTCGTGACTCGACATAACCGGTTCGTTGCAAAGTAAAGGTGCGAATGCAATACGAGGCCAACTCTTCATAATTGGTTAGCGTCACATGCATTACGCCATAGGACTCTGTCCCTCGCGATGGCCAATACTGATCACATTTAATACGAGTCCGTTCTTCGAGTTTAGTCATCATCACCACAGCATAACTCCTTTGTTCCCAAACCATTCGCCAGAAATCACCGAAAGTCTCGGGCAATGGACCCTAAGGTCACGAAAAGGGGTTAAATATTTATAATTGATTTACAATATTTGTAATTATAATCTAATCCATCAATACATACCTGGGTGGCAATGTATGCATTTTGCTTTCGATATCCATCACAATAGTTGGCGTTTATGTAATCAGAACCGGGAATGGCATCCAATGGCTGAAGAACGACCCGGGAGTGGTCATAAGCGATGACATTTGCATATCTGTTCTTAGGTTTGTTGGCCTCAAGGTTAGAGTTATCCCAAGTGAACTGTTGGCCGGGCTCTATTGACTCGTACTCCTGTGAGAACTTTAAATTGTCATTGGATTTGAGACGTTCGATATGGTTGGACAGTTCGGTGACGGGAATGGGCGGGTGACTCATCATTGCTGGGGTCTGATAATTGAGTCGACGTAACTCCACCGGATCGGACGGATGGGCAGTCGTTAGATCCCGTGTGTCTGCAGTACTTAACAACAATTTCATTGTCGTGTCCGCAGCCGGAGATTTAATGAGTTGTCGTCGTCTACAGGAAAGGGAGGAACGGCTTCTTTGAATGATTGTCCAGAATTTTGGATTAATATAAAAATAAAATAATAATAAACAAAAAATTGGTTTAAAATAAATACATTTTTCTCTCAAAACATAAAAAGAAATGAATTTAAATCAAAAATAATGTTAAATACCGTCTAATAATGCAAAACCCGACGGACATAACCACTAATAGTATGGCCAATACTATCGATAATATTAAAATGGCTCCGGACTTATCACCAGCTCTAGTGACGGGCACTCTATCACCGGGTTTTTCGGGCTGAGAACCGGTTTGTTGGTTCTCAGAACTTCTTCCGTGTCCTTCAGCTATGATTGCGTCCAAACTCAAAGCCTCAGAAAAGGGAGAACTCGTGAAAAGACTCTAAAATTGAAATGAAATGTTAAAAAGTGAGACAATATTTGGTTTGTGTGAGGACTGACTGACCTTAATAGGGGTGTCGACTACGGCTCGAATAAATATATGATACAAAACTCCTTTTATTAGTCGTCTGTTAACAAATCCGTTGTATTTCTGTCCGTCTCCGAGAGAAAAGGTATTAGGAATAGCTCTTCTCATCCATTTGGCGGCAATGTATGGCCCGATTCTATCACTTTGAGTGGACGACAATTCTTCTATTGAGTACTTATCGGGTTCTTTAGTGGCGAACTCATGGGGAACGACAACCAAATAGTAATGACTGATAGGTCCGTATTCTTCTGAAGCTTGTGGTAAAATAACTGTTATCTGTTGTTTGTTCTGAGATTCGATGGAATCCGGTTTAACCATTGGTTTGGGCGCAGCCATAGCTGTGGTTACTGTGATCTTTGCGGGAGGTCTGAATGACTCATCCGAAGGAATGGCGGTTACGTTCACCTGATATGTGGTGAATGGCATCAAAATATTTACTTTATATTCGGTCACATCTGAAGAAACGTAAATCGATTCCGGACTAATGGGAAGTCTTTGAAGCACTCCTTGGCTGTCATAGAACTCTTTATGAGCGCCGTATGTTATCTTATATTTTATTGGTTCTAGTTTTTTGGGGGGTTTCCACGTAAGGGTCATTGTATGAGTGGTCACTTCGAGCGCCTGTAAATTTAGTGGAACTTCCGTCGGATCGGTTCTAACTGTAATCAGTTCTGAAAGTCGTCCCAATCCTTGATTAGTGAATGCGGCGACTCTTATGGCATACATAGTCTTAGGTTCTAATCCAGTGACAGCCGCAGACCAAGTCAGCGACACTTCCTTCCGATACCAAAGGTCGAGGTCTTCGACGGGTGTTTGAGAATATAAGACATTATATCCTAAAATGTCATTAAAGAACGGCATTTCGTCCCACCAGACCTCTACTGAGGTCTCAGATGTGCTCAACGCCTGTACATTAGTTGGGGCCGGGGGCACATCTCCGGGTGTTTGAAGCTGTATTCTGTTACTCCAGGGGCCAGTGCCTCGGCTTGTATGAGCTCTAACACTAAAGTCAAAATGAATTAAATTAAACTCAAATGAAATAAATTGAAAAATATATGAATTCAATACCGAAAAGAATATTCTGTGTTTTCATCCAAAGAACTGAAAACCATTCGAGTCTGGGATGTGTTGTAATCATTAGGCGTTTGATCCGACAATTTATGAAATTGTATGCCATATCCGGATATCTTGCCGTTCCTATACTGAGGAAGGGGTGGATCCCAATTGACCACAACAGTCGTCGGACTTTGTAAACGATGAGTCAGATTCTGTGGCGGAGCTCTTGGTATGCCTTCAGGTGTTTCGACATAAGCAACTGATTCCTGTCCCCAACCAATAGCATTACTCCCGGCAATCCTGAACTCATACCGGGCCCCTCTGTCCAAATCCCTGATGATTTTGTGCTGTTCTTGCGGTTCGATCTCCATTTCCTCCCTATTATTGGTGTCGATTCGACCGTATTTTAGTCTATATTTATTCAACTGTCCATAAGTATGGTTAGGTCGAGACCAGTGAACCTCAACACTCATCTGCGGCTCGTCTTGTATTAAACGGATCAAAATGTCAGGTCTGGAGGGAACGCCTCCCAGAGTTCGAACATTCCTGGAACGACTACGAGTGCCGTCACCTTTACGAGTGACTGCCGCCACTTGAATAGAGTATTCTGTGTCGGGTTGTAATGATGTTATGTTATATTCTTCGGCCATACCGTCGGCCACGTCATAACGGATCGGGTCATTAATCAGATCCCCGTTTATATTGATTTCTTGGACGTGTATTTGATATCCTCTAATCAAACCGTTCTGTTCCTTATGAAGAGGTGCCAACCATTCAACTAATACTGCAGTGCTATTTAAAGCCGTTGTCCTCACATCTCTGGGTTCTCCCGGAACTGGAAATACATTTTTAATTAAGTTATTTTCCATAAGAATTCAATTGATTTTTTGTCATTTAAAAGGACTGTTCGAAAGCAAGAGTTTTTTAAAATAAAATTTGAAAATTAATTAAAGATTTTGAAAGTCAATCGAAAATCAATTCGTCGTTAATTAAAGAACAAGTTTTGAAAGCCAATAGAAGAGAGAAGTGAGAGAAGCCATGAGCTGACACACAATGGACCGACTCTTACCGTCTTCATCGGTTCGCAAGACAATTGGGTCAGAAGGGGGTCCGTCGCCAACATCAGTGCCCGCAAGAACTGATATGCGATAATGAGTCCATTTGTTTAAATTTTTGAGTATAACTGAGTTTTCTTTTGCCGTTACATTCAATTCAACTTTTTTCGAAGGGTTTATGTCTTCTGAATATATTATTTTGTAATAAGAAATGGTTCCGTGATGTTTGGCAGGGGGTGGGGGTTGCCATTCTATGCGCACACTTTTGGAATCTACTGGAATGCCCCGCACATGTTGGGGAGGGGCTCCGGGAACTATAGGTTGGATAAAGTGGTCAAATCATATGCAAAATAAAATTAAATTTAAAGAAATTATTTCAAAATAAATACAAAAAATAAAATATTTTTGAAATGCAATGAAAAGTATTTTTAACTGATTTGAAAAATAATAAATTCATTGAAGGAATACTAAAGTCATTTAAGGTGTGATTAAAATAATTAAAGTAAAGGAACATTAATTATAAATATTAATATTTCACCCAATATTCAATTAAAACTCAATTTTTGCATTAATTTTGATTTCAATTTGATATCAATTGTCATATAATTTGGTCATTGAATGAGTGAATAGTTTTTGACCACAAATAGAATTGAAGATAAATTTGAATAAATTTAAAATATTTTTATAAATCTTAATTAAATCAATATCTGAGCAAAGGATAAGACATACCAAACTGCTCCGTCTTAACGGGAAAGGGAGGAGTGGCCGCACCTTCTCCTCTTCGAGACTTAGCTGCGACCCAAACATAATAAAGTGTGTCTGGATTTAAGTCACCCAAAGTGAAGGTCTCGACATCAGGAATGGCTCGCTTTTCTTCCCTGTTGGTGAAGGTGTCGTTCCAATAGACCTCATACCCAATGATCGCTTCCCCGACATGTGATGGCTTTTGCCAATTCAGTTGGACTGTCGTCGATGAGGTTGCGCTCGCCTTCAGGTTAGATGGTTGAGAAGGAACGCCCTGTTGTGTCTTCACTTGAACCGGAGCAGACAGAGGACCGGCACCTCTACTGGTGAACGCCTGTACTCTAATGGTGTAAATCATGTGCGGCTGTAAATCAGATATTGTGGTCAATTGGTTGCTGTCGACAATCTGTGTGCTCCAGGCACTGGTAGGCAGACTGGGTTGAGCCGTATAATACACTTTATAACCGGTCACCTGACCATTAGGTTCTTCCGGTTGATCCCATTGTACCACAATTGTACTCGAACTCAAAGGTCGAGCGTTTAGATTCCGGGGGTTCGAAGATATCACTGTTTGGTTGAAGACATTGTTTTAGCTATAAATGACTTTCAGTTTATATGACTTAATGGTAAAAGTTTAGAACAAAGCAAAGCTCTTATTCATTTGATCCTATGGCACGCCTCCCCCCTATGGCACGCCTCCCCCTCTGCTACCCCACATATAAGCACATCATTTATAATAGAAATTAAAAGCATTTCATAATTAAAAATAACTTCAAAGCAATGAAAGCATTGAAGACTTACTGCGATATCCGTTAATAGCTTTGAAAGCATTAATTGAAACAAAAAGAGGTTTAGATTTGAGTAAAATTAATCGAAAAAATCAATTACTGGTCTCTCCTGTGGTGACGAAGGCAGGAGTGCTGGCCTGACCCCTTCCAATGGCATTGACGGCCACCACATAGAACTCGTATTCGGTGTAAGGGGTAAGTGATCCGACAATATAGAAGAATGTTGTGATTCCACTGATTTCACTCAACTCTTGGTTTGCATTCTTTGGTTTGTAATGAATGATGAAATAAACGATATTTTCGGCTCCGATGTCATAAGACCAGGAAAGGCGTACTGAAGAAGGGGTCACATCGGACACCCTAACATTCGTTGGTGGTCGGGGAAGGGACTGAACAATCACTTGAGTCAAGGCTTCAATGTTTCCGAGTTTCGAGTGTGCAATACAAGTATAGTTGTCTGAACTCCGGATGTCTTCGAGTTTGAGGACATTCTTCCCGATCGGCATATTCTCGGCTGTGATCACATCAGTCATACCTCTCTTCCAACTCACAAAAGGCATGGGAGACCCGACGGCAACGCAGGTCAGGTTCAAAGAGCTTCCGGGCATTACTTCGTATGACTTTTCGGGTGGTATCGAGAAATATGGCGGAACTACTCGTGTCCTCACATAAAGTGTGGCCGGATCTGAATAAGCGGTTCCCACTTTGTTGTCGGCCACACACTCATACTGACCCTGATCTGCCTCTTCGGCCGCCTCTATCTGTAGAGAAGCGCCAGAATAGTAGGAATAGCGGGTATTAGTCATATCCAAAGGTATCATATCTTTAAACCATGTGATGTGAGGATTGGGATCGCCTTCAGCTTTGCAGGGGATCAGAGCATTCCTACCCCTTTCAACCCCTTGCATATGAGGCTGAAGAGTGAATTTCGGAAACCCTTTCGGTATTTCTTCCTCTAAAAAGTTATTAAAAAATCAATAATTGGTTTGAAATTAATTATCATTTATTACATACCGGAGAAGACGTCGAGAATAGCTTGAGCTCTGACCGGTTCGCCGACGCCGTTCTCAGCCAAGCACTCATAGGTGGCATTGTCTCGAATCTGACCATCAATTGATTGTGAGTTCATGTCTCAAATGATGGCATCGATTGGCACTCAATGTCCCAATCGATGTCATGTCAGTGCAATACTTACAACCCTAACCGGTTCTATCCTAAGAACAGATCCGTTGGGAATCTCCAGAACAGTATATCTTTGAGTGACGAGTCGTTTGCCATTCTTTCGCCATTCGATCTGAGGTTTTGGATTACCAATGGCTGCACAGACAAATGTGGCCACTCTTGCACTCACCACCAACTGGTCCTTCGGGGCTGTTATTATTCGAGGCGGATCTGATTCACGGATAAGATGAGAGATAACTCAAGACATGACTTGTAAATCAATATACAAACCGTCGGCCAATACATGAAGGCATACAATGGCTGCGACCAAGAGGTGGGTCCAGAGGTCGACCATTGATGTGATCATTGATTGCAATTCATTTCACGTAATATTAATGTCAATCAATGTCTCAATCAGTCATCAAAACAGTCTTCACGTCGGATGCGTTCACTGTATTGTTGACACCATTTTGTTAGACAGCAATCATATTGTGTTGTGACAGCTATTCAGCTCTGGTTTGAGCACTGGTAGGTCTACGGTATGAACACTGTGTGAGCACTGTATGAGCACTTGTATGACGACTCCCAACGAGTGCTCTATAAAACAAATCCACGAATCGATTGAATGCTATATTATATTATTGTCTGCTTTGAGTGAATTCAATACAGAATATATTGAACACAACATTGAATATAGCCTTCAATGCAATTGACTTACAGTTAATTGCATTATATTCTCACAACTAATGCTTTCAAACATTATATTCATTTGATTTTCAACTCAAAAGACAATTCATTTTTATCTCAAGTCTTATTTTTTTCATTACATTCTTATTCATGACATCCATTTGAATGAGACAGAGATTATTCAAATTCATGAGTCGATTAGATTTGAAATTTATTTTTAAAATATTTTTAATATTTTAATATTTAAAAAATACTTCAGTTTTGAAGAGATATTTTGAAAAAAATTGAGGAAATGTCGAAATGAATTTTCAAGCTTCACATGAAAGCTAGAATCTATTGCCTGTCCACCCCTTGACATGTCTTTTGAATATGTAATGACATTCTTCTAATTCCATATTCATATCACTTGACTATATGTTCATTAATATAGTCTTTGAACTAAATTGCAATTAATTCTAATTTTTGACATAAATATCAATAATATTTTGATATGAAATTAAAGCAAAACAGAGTACAGAATATGACTGAAGAATCACTTGTAACTGAATCCTTAATTCCTGAAAAGACTTTTTAATATCAAATAAATGCTTCAAAATATGAATGAATTCAAAGATCAGAAGAAGAATGAAATTTAAATTAAAATATTTTTTATTGAAAAAAAAATATTTTTAAATAATTAAATTAATTAATTGAATATTAAATAAATGTCAAAATAGGACATGAGTTGAGCACCGATCAGAGTATGGAACAAATGGAACAATTGATGATTCGGTTTTGACCTCTTCTTGTATTAGACAGAACTGATATACTGTCTCCGGAAAAGATGTCTTCGCGAAGAGATTCTTCATTTGGTGTCTGAAAATATGAGAATTAATCTTTTGAGATATTTGTTGACCTTGATCATTTTATAGGTTCATATATCAAAAGATATCACTTAACAAACATTTTAACAAATAATTTCATTTCAATACCTGTGCCGAAACTGCTCCAGAATTATCAACTGATGGTTCGTTTTCCAAAGAAATGACTGTAATTTCTGTTGTGTTTTGAGAACTATTCAACTGTTGCGGCATTTCTCTGATCGGGGAGAATATGTCCGGCATTTGTAGATACCTGGGCGCCACTATAGGTGTGTCCACATAGCCGGCTATATATCGTGAAACTCTATCCAGAATTTCACGAAAACGTGATTCCGAGTCCTGAACCCTACCGATGCCTGAATGACTTCCCACACCTTTAGCGCAGTTATGATTAGACATTGTTTTCAATCATTCATTTGTTTACCGCAAAGATCGACGTAAACGATGGAACTCAGGATAACAGCCATTCCTCCTGGAGGTGGCCATGGAGTTAATTCCATTATAATGGGTAAAATAGGTTTGTGGAGAACGTCAGCCAAAGTCACTTCACGGCTACACATCGGGGACGCGGCATAGCGTGGGCTCAGACAACTGAAGGGGTAATGAAATGAAGTATGAATTGAAAGAATGTATTGAATGAAACGATACCACAAAACAACTTTTGCTCGACTGATGCCGTCGTATATCTTTCCGTATAGTGAATCCCCGGCGCCCATAGATCTGGACATTCAGTCAATTAGTTATAAGTTATGAAATTATGAAAATAAAAGTTTTATCTGATATTATTTGAATACATTTCCTCCTAAACCCATCCTTTCCCACAGTAATCCCAAACCTAATGCCAACCCCAATACATGCCTGGTGTCCATCCAACATGGAAAGCCCGCCAGTTCCAACTTTCTTCGAAGTTCTTTCAAAGAAATATAGCATTGGAAATGGCATTCATAACCAAAGGTCCATCCCTTACCCGACACCTGTTCCTGTGAGTCCCTCTGATAGCTTATAAAGACTGGAGGGGCCGACCCTTCAGGTTCTAACTCATATTCAATGAGGACTGCGATGTCTTCTCTCGATATCATTCTTAGACACGAAAGCAAAACATCAACGCAATAACGAGTCCTACCGTTCGTCTCATACCAGTCCCTGAGAAGTGCCAGACAGGGGGCGATATCGTCCGCAAACTTAGAGACATCCCTATCCGTATAGCCCAACCTTTTCGATAATGTTATCCAATCTTTGTTCGGATAAGTGGGAGACAGAAGTTTTGCCGCTTCTCTCATCCAAACGGGTTCGACCTGAAAGATATGGTCCCAACCATTCTCTCGACTCACGGCCTGTCCTGTCTGTCCGATCCCCTCATTGTTTGATTCTTCCGCTAAATATATGCAAAAACATTTGTTTCTATATTTTTAACATTGGGTAAGACTTACGGCCAGAGTTGAAAGGGATGTGAGGAAAGTACCTCTGAATGAATATGGTTCTCACCTGTCGACTGAACTTGCACTCAACTACCTGTGCGATGAACAGGTAATAATGATTGAGTGAATGATTGAATTTCTTTATTTTAATTACTTTTTTGGTCAGACATTCGTTAAGCGGCAAAAAGTGAAGACATTCGATATCATTGCACCCATCGATCTTATGGGGCTGGCAGGTCACGTCACAAGGACAGGGAACTACTAGTTTGAAGTTAAGTCGTCTATAGAAAGAGTTGCGAAGAGTTTCCAATTCTGTTTCAATCAAGTGCTGAACCTTTTGGTCAAATGCAAATGAGTTGAGGAATCATATGATTGGACAGACCTTAACGCAGACATTAGCTGTCGGTCCCATCAGAAAATTCTCGATTTGATCGCTTTGTAATTCATCGAAGATTTTGATAATCATAAGAAAAATTCGATTAAATTTAAGACAAATCTTCAGAAGTATGTCGTGATCGAAGTCCACAGCTATCCTGCCCTCAGAGTTATACATCTCTGGCCTTCGACCCCAGCCTTGATTCCAACTCCAACGACTATAACCCAAATAATGGTTTCAATTTAACCAATAAATTGTCGAACCCTTACCTCAACCGAACGAGGAGTCGGGAAAATAAACCCTTTTTTTGAGAAACAGAAAAACAGATAATTTGATGAATAAGGGATGGAATGAATGAGGAATGGTATGAATGAGTCTCACAACTGGCAGATGATTGAACTCAATGACCAATTGAAACGAAGAGTCTTGTATTGATTCGACATTCTGTGGGCTTTCGGTTTCGCTGTCGGAAATGGTGTTTGTAATCCACGGAAAGAAATACAGTTTAGGCATTGATGTGTTGGCCGTTACGTCCGGCGCGTCTTCGATCTGAATATAGGGTCGCAATTCAACTGTGAATCAAATGATTGAAATTTTAATATTAATTTCATTTAAAGTTATCAAAAGTTTTACAAATAATGTCCAACTTTTCGAGACATCCCAATAGTATAAACTTCTGTTCCCTCCAATCGACCCAAACGTCGTTTATTATATTTTCGCTAAAATATTATTATATAATATAATCGTTTCATAGATTACATGAGAGAGTGGACAGACATACCTGAGTAGCCCGTACTGTGCGTTGTCGTCTTCGGGGACTTCTTTGACGAACGAACAGAGTTTGTAAACGCATTGCAGAAACCAATTCGGATCCAATATAATGACTCCGCAGTCATAGACGCTCTGGGAGTCAAACACCGAGAAGTAGCCGATGTGGTCGAGACAAAACACCTTTCCCTGATTGTGGTAGAAGTGAAGCACAGCATTCAAGGCGTCGTATGACTGGAAGGCATCGATCCGAGAACAGGCGAATTCATGCAACTGATTGATGTCCGCAAAATAAATACCCCTTTGTTTCAATTTTTCTAATATTTGTTCGAATTCCATCCACGGCGCCGGTATGTCCAGTTGGACCAGTCTTTCCTTCAATGCTATTTTCTCAATATTACTCCTGAGTTCGTGAAAAAGCATGGGTTCGTCGTATGACATCTCATCGCAATCCACAGCCAAATAATTATCATTCAAATGGTTTTTATATGTCTTTCCCTCTAAACTCGAGTATATTTTGTCAAACGATTCTTTGATTATTTGATCCCTTGTGATGGGCTCGACATGAACTGAGTTGCGATGCGTTCCCACCAGAATCACCTGAGGCTGAAGTGTTGTCTGATATTCACACTCTTCTTCTTTGTCCAATTGGTCTCTTGGAGTGGGATATTGACCAACAGTCGAGTGAATAACAGTTAGCCAATAATGGATGAGATTTAGTGTCGTTATGTCTTCCTTATGTAATTCAGTCTAAAGGAAAGGCATAAAACGGTTGAGTCGTGCAAATATGGTTAGTCTCATAAAAACCAACCACAAGTGTATCGCCTTTTGGCAGCTCAAGAACTGCATCCAAGTCTTCACTTATGTCCACCACTAACACATAAACGGCATAAGCCGTGAAGAATAACTAGAGTTCAAAAGAACAATTAAATGAGATTTTTGTCATATTTATAGTAATTAATGAAATATTTAATACTTGATGTAAGAGAAAATAAAGCGAATATCCATTAAAGTCCCAAATATTGAAAATAAATTTAAAACATTTTTCTTTACGAATTTCTTCGCTATTTTTCTTTGGTTTATCTGATTCAGTGATGCTTTGATTGTTCATTAGATTCTCGACCATAAGAGTCAGTTCTTCAGGCACTTCATTCTTGACATACAATGCAAACAATTAGAAAATATTAACTTAAAAGCAGTAAAAGAGTGACCAAAAAAGAGATCAAAATTCTTCAAAACAAAATTGAAAGAAAGAAATGAATGTTTTGTCTAAAAAATGATTGGAATTGTATTCCAAGACATCTGATTCGGTCACTAATACTGTAAAAGTATATGATATTTCAATACCATTTCACTCATTTGTTTGACTTCTTTTGAATATGATTTTCTCATTTTTCTCGTCGAAAACTTTAAGACATTTTTGACTAATTCTTTTGAGGACAACTTTGGAGCACATTTTGGAGTCATTTCCTCCAACTGTTCCTTTTGAATGATATTTAATTCTTTGACTATATTTTGGGCTAAATTGTAATAAAGTTCGCTTTCGATCAGATCTTTGAAATCGATTTGAGTTGAACTTGGATTCAATAGATTGGATGCAATCCATTGGCCATCGTTTCTGGACATATAGTTTGTCGATATATCCAAACCAATTGATTCGCTTTTGTCTTCAAAACTATTTCTATTCAAATGAAAGACAATTCAAAACATCTTTAATAATAATATCGTTTCAATTCATTAACTCAAACCAAACTCACGTATTATTACTCATCAAAACTTTCTTTAAAGTCGACTTTCCCGACATGTTTGGGCCGATGAGCATAATTCGGGTGCGATTGAATGGCACAACCCCTTCAGCGCCACACTTGAAGGCAGTGCTTATATCTGGGCCGAGAAGAAGCATTTCACTGGACATCGGACTGTTATATGTGGCCAGTCGTACACTGCTTGAAGAGCCGTACAAATCAATTATGAGCCATAGAGGGGAACTGACCGGCAATTCGGACAGAAAGGTGTGATTCAGATTCAGTTCATCACTGGCCGTAATTTCCATCAATCCATCGAATGTCAGATGTATTATAATATCAGAATCTGTCCAACGATTGGGAATCGATTTGATCCAAAAGTCTTCTTCATTACATAGACCTATAATATGTTTGGGCAAAGAGTTTTCAACAAAATATTTTGGATTACGAGATGTGACGCCAAGAAAGAGTGATCCAACCCATTGAGAGGACGGGGATGTGATTTTGATAGGGATATAAGAGTTGACTCGAATTGGATTATCACTGAATACAATCCCGTCGTAAAAGGAGTTATTTCTGAAGGCTTTCTGTTTTGAATCATCCAATCGTACGTTTGATCCGTGAATTTCACTGAATTTCATCGTTTTATTCAATTTTAATCAAATGAATACAATTTAATTCTATGAAATATTCTACAAAAGAATATTCTTTGAAAAACATCGAATGTGTTGAATACCTCAATAGTAACCGTAGCAACACTTGAGTTATGATTTGCTGACAATGTATTCAATAAATGTTAATCAATTCATGAGATTATAATTACATCGAAATATAAGTCAATAATAATTATAAAATAAAGTATTTAAGCGTTTATTGAAATAAGTAAATAATTCTAAAATCGATAGAATATTCCTTAAGAATGTGTATTAAGCCATGAATTGGAGTTTTATTAAAAACAGATTGAAATTATCGATTCAATAACTAAATCAATAATCAGGGTCAAGTATTAGGCTTTCCTTTCGAGAATGCTAACAAAGTTCTCATTTCTTAAGAGAAGTCTAAGAGAAGTCATTTGAAATCATTAACAGACTGTCTGTAAATCTAATGTTTGTTTGCATTCAAATACTATTGAATCGAATCTAATGATCTGTTAAATAAATATTCCTTAAAAACAATTATAAAATATTAATAAAATTCTTTAAAAAATGTTTTCAATGAATATATTCTTTCAATTAATTTGTTTTTTAAAGTCAATTCAAAAATTCAAAATCAGTTTATTTCAAGTAATTAATGAATAAATTAATAAAATTTTGTTATTTTATTGTTTTATAAATTAACTTAAAATGAATTAATATTTTGTGAATTACATGAAAATTAATGACAAATAAATAATAAATTATAATAAATATCAGAATAACTAAAGTTGAAAAGACATGATTTGGTCGAACCATAGGTTATAAAAGATTGCAATTTAGGTGTGATTTACAAAAAATACTAAATTAAATTGCATTTAAATAAACTCAAAATAAGTTATATTATTATATAATACACAACTTATGTAATGGTTGTGACGACAGGAGAGGCAGAGAGACTGAGATGAGGCACAACTACTTGTCTTACGATTGTGTTATACAAAGACTTATACAAACAAAAAGGGAATGAATTCGTGAAAAATACTACAAATGCTTTCATTCGTTATTTTGTGTTAAATAAAATCCATTTTCAACTTCCGAACAATTCTTTCCATTTATTCTCGAAAAAAGCTCTTAATGTGTGTCCGGCCTGACCTACAGGTGACTCGTCCTCATTGAAAGTGACACAGTTGTCAAATATGAGCCGAATGTCTGCCGCAAAATCTTCTTTGTTTTTATAGCTTTTAAATCAAAAACAAATTTTTAATTCAAATCTAAAATCAATTCAAAATTATGACAAACCCCGAAGAATCCAATCTGGATCTGATTGTAGTCGTGTCCATTGGCTTCTTAATGATCTTCTTATATGTGGGGAACTGTTTAGTGTTGACAGGAAGAAGAAAAGGCCACGAATTCTCATGGCTTTCCATAGCATCCAAAATTGCTTTACAATTCAATTCATAGCTTTTATCCAATTGTTTGAATTTCTTCTCTTTTTTGGTTTCTTTGTCCACTTTATTCGTTCCGTTCGACAGACGCTTAGAGTTGTCTTTTGTGGTACTATTGGTGGATGTGTTGATGATAGGATTGGACGCAATGTTTATCGATTCGACCATTTTTTCTTCTGTCGAATTCAGAGACTTTTTCGATGATTTTTGTGGGTTTGGTTTCTTTGGTTTTCTTCCACACATATGACAAATCCATTTGCCTTTCAGTGGTCTTCAGTTCAATCAATTCAAATATTATTATAAGCAATCATTTGGTATAGAGTCAAAGGTGAAAGGTCATACTTAGTGACGGGTGGGTCCAAGCAGTTGGGGTGGAAGACCTTCGCACAGGAGTCACAGTTCAATAGCTTTCCTTTTTTGCCACAAACTATGCAAACCTTATCGATAGTGTTCTTAAAGACAATCATTTAATAATAGATTCCAAACAATATTTAGTTATAAATACTTTGTTTTGACACTCGAAGCAAAACCAGTCGCCGTCGGGAATGGTATCCATTTTGGGCTTAAAACAATAGGTGTGATAACCCTTATCACAGCCATCGCATAGAAGTAGTTGTGCCTCATTTTCACCCGAACTACAGAACTGACAGCTCTGGAGACAAAAGATTTACCGATTTTAATCGCTTTGTAAAAAGTCTAAATTTTCACATTCTCAACCCTTTCCTTGCAAATACCCCTTAATGAAATACCCCTTTGATGGTAATAATTAAATACTCACTGCGCGCATAATCGACTTATCCCAAGCGATACAACTTTCGAGGAAATGGAGACAAAGAGCAATTTCCGCACTGCACTCGGCCTCCCGAACCGCATCCCTCCATCTGAGTAGACCACTCGTGGCGTTCTCGTCGGCCGCGTTGTCGTTGTATTCATCCATTTGTCCCACTTCTGAAGTATTGGTAGAAATCAAAATCGTATTACTTTTGAAACCTAAGGGGGGTTTCAGATAACGTCTCTCTATCACAGCCTCGAGCGCTAGGAGTCGATCGCTCCCTAAGATTACAGGATTAGTTTCACCGGTATTTGAATCGTCATTCAATAGACGCTGAGATTCGTTGGCTTCAGAACTATCACCGCTTGAATTGGTCTCAATTTGTTCAGAGGTTTCGTCAACATTCGAGTCGAATAACTGACTCTTCGGCCGAACAAAAGTGGCCACAGCTTTGAAGTGAATGCTTTTGTCGTTAGAAATTCGTGGCAAAGGTTTCCAATTTCTGATTTGCATACTCGAAGTCGCGATCTTTTCTTCAAGTGCTTCGATCTGTTCCAGTACTGCGATATCGAAACGAAGCGCCACTTCTTGACAGTATTCAGATGTCGAGCACAAATCATGAGGACATTTATCTTCTTTTGGCGCTCCAAAAGCAGACCTCTCAACGAAATACCTGTCCATATCTGTGATCTCAAGTTCGGCGACATTTGATTTACACGAATTTGAGGCAAAGTTAAGACATTTCATTAAATGCTTTTGCAATTGTCTTTCGCGAACTCCTCGGCTGTGAAGAACTTCTATTATATTCTTGAGTTGAGACGAGTCAGTGATTCTCCACCAACCGAATTGGTACTCATTATTGATCTTTTGTGGTTTGATATACTGTTCCTCTTTTTGTTGTGCGATTCGCTTCTGTATCGATGGACAGATGTCGAGTTCGCCGTCGACTAAGAGATCACAATTTGCTTGTTTTGATGATTCTTGTGATTCATTGTTTGGTTCAGTTTTTTGTAAAGTATTCGAAGTGTTATTTGTTGTGACCGAAGAACCTAATGACAAGTGAGAGGCATCGGGAGGACAGGGCCCTCCTCCCAAACTGTGCTGGTTGAATAGCGAGCTCAATATGTGTGGGTAGAGGAAGGCCTGCATAAAGAGATTTGATGGCAAACCATTCATGAGTGAGGAAAGGGGTGACTGTTCTAACAGTTTTTGCTGTTGTTTTGTAACAATTGTTTCATTCGATTTGTTGTTTGTCTTCCGATTGTCTGAGTCTTCACTTTTGATGGAATGCAATGGCTCTGAATCTGAAGAGTCGAAGACACTGTCATCACAAGGCATTCGCGGCAAAACACTGAACCAGTTCTTATTGGACAGATTGGCTTTGGATAGACCAGTGCTCCCACTATTGGCCATATCTAAGCCGAATGGGAAAGAGTGCGGCATTTGTGAAGACACACCACTTCCAGACGAACCGTTATTAAGCATTAGAGAACCGGCCAAAACTGAGGCAAAGAATGGAGACATCCATTGGTTATCACTTTGTAATGAAGAAGGAATGTCTGATTCATTATTATCTTCACTAAGTTTTTGCTTTTTTGAACACTTTTTTGAACTCAATTTTAAATCTGATTTTGAATCGGATTTTATCTCAACATTACTTTCAGTATTGAAAACATTTCCGTTTTCTTCGGTTTTATCGATGGATTCCTTTTTAATTTCTTCTTTGGTATCCATTTCTTCTATTTTCTCTTCAGAAAGATCTTGTTTAATGTCATTATCCAAAATCTGTTCACTGGATTCACTCTTTTCTTCAATGGATTCCTCTTTCTGTTCGGAACAATCCATAGAAGATTCCATATCTTTGTTTTGTTCATCATTTTCTTCGAGTATTTCTTCATTTTTAATAGAATTTTGTTGTGAAAGACATTCTTCTTCTTCTTCTTCTTCTCCTTCATCCCAAACATTGTGTTCAAGCACTTCCGGTTCACCCGATTCGATACCCTCGACGAAAACTCCTCCAGCATTTGGTAGAATCCAATACCTTCTGCGATACCTGTCCTGACCGAGAGGACAGACTCTATACATATTCGTCGCTTTATTCAATTTGTTGTTCATTTGATTGAATTGTTTATTCAATTTATCGATCTTTTTGTCGATCTCTTCATTGCTAAGTCCGGGTTCGTCTTCGGATTCATTGTTGGTCACAATCGCACAGTTTTGGGCTTCTTCTGCATCACTATCGGCGCTGTCGTCATCTCCCGTCTCCAACTCATTCTTCTTGCTGTCCTCCATCTGTTCGCTTCTCTTCTCTCGATTTGATTTAATTGTCTTCCATTTCCTCAACTCGTTTTCGTGGACCCATTTGTCGCGTCTGATATTCCCAACGGTTTCGATATTTTCTTCAATCTGTTTAACAATCGTTTGATTGCAAAGCAGTTCATTGCAGAGAAAGGCCAGGATTTCTGCTTTTTGTGTGGCGCTTAATGACAGAAAAGGACAGGCATTATGTAAGAGGCGAACCATTTGACTCTCGACTCTGTGCTCTTTGGCGTCATCTTTGATATTATGATCAAAAGCCAGAAAATAAAGTCTTAATATTTCTGTGATGTTATAGTTAGTGATCGGCGCGTCCTTCAGCTTCTGACCCATAATTGTGGTTACATTGATAGGAATTCCCGGATCTTCTATCGCACAAACTAAGAGGTGGTGTATAACAGATAACAGTTCTTCTTCTGCGCTCTCATCGATGTTAAGCAAAGCCAATGTCAGAGTATTAAGTGTCGGAAGACTTTCCATATCGAAGCCCAAAGTTTCGCCGAAATTGTGCAGAAACTCGAAAACCATTAAAGTGTCGGCGAATGCCTTTCCCGGAAGTTTCAGACCTGGAATCCTATTGAGTGTTGGGAACGGCTTCTGATCCTTTAACATCATATCGTCGATCGGTTTCTTCAATTCTCGCAATAATTCCATTTCGAGTCGCTTTTTCTGGATCTTCTTCTCTTGAATTCTTTGCCTTTCGGCTAAAATCTCTTCTTTTTTACGTTCTTTTTCTTCTTGTTTTTTGTGCGCTTCCAAAGCCCTGACTAACAGCATGTGCTGACGCCTCCTTTCCCTCTCCAAGTCGGCCATTATTAACATTTCTCTTCGTCTTTGAACTTCTTGTTCACGCATTAGTTCCAGTTGTTGTCTTTTGAGTTCTTTTTCCTTTAAAATGATATTCAATTTAAAAATATTCAAACGATTAGTAAATATGAAACAAATCTTATAATACCTGCGCTTTTCTAACCATTTCTTGATGTCTTTGTTTCTCGACGTCTTCGCGTCTTTTTCTTCGAGCCTTTTATAGGATAAACCGATTAATGAAATTCAAAACCAAATGCCATTATATGTCAAACCTCTTCCATTTGTTGAGATTTAACCACTTTTTCCAAATGAATTGATTCGAGTCTTTCATGTTCTTTGAGATCCATTTCGAGTCCTTTCGAGCGTTTGGCATCTCTTGGAATCAAAGCTCTCGTCCTTTCCATCAAATTTTTAATCTGAAGTTCTTTGCTCTGATTGGAGTCATAAACCATTGAGTCATTACCACTCTTTTGCTTCTTATCTGAACGACTGATTGGCTTTCGATTCAACTCTTCCAATTGTTTTCTTATTTCTCTTTCAGTAAATAAAATCTAAAATAAAACAAAAGTCAAACAAAATGTCAACATTTCAGACAATAAGAGCTCACATCTGATCCTGAATTGTGAAACCTTTGAAGAAATGTTCCGACAATTGCTTTGGGATTAAAACTAAAATAATTTTTGGAGACATTTGTGATGCCATTCTTCGACAGATACTAAAGAATGATAACAAACCCAATGATAAGAAAGAGCAAAAACAACTCAAAACTCAAACCTTTAATATTTCCGAATGACTTCTCAATTTGCGAGAACAGGGAGAATAATAGACGACTTCCCCTTCAACTCCAAACTTACTCAGTCTTACAATCTTTGTCTCTCGTCTCCAACTGTCCATAAAATCAATTAAAAAGACATTTAATGAAAAGTCTATAATAAATGGTGTTTTAGACGCACCCGAACTGTAAGGGAATCTTCAACTCGTTTTCATTATATTTGTCGCTCAAATGGTGTCCAACGACAGAGGAATCCAATGTTTTTCGGCTAATCTGTGAACTCGAGTCAGAGACGGAATCTTCATTAGAATCTGAATCACTCGCCAAAGAGTCGATGTTATCACTGCTTTCAGACACATTAGCACTGGTTTTGTTGAGCTTATATTTGTTTATTTCATTCCCGTTCAGTTTGTCGGGGAATATGAGTTGTCCGATAGAGCTGAGAGACGGCCACCCGGGTTGGAGTGGGGTATTCAACACTGCATTCTGAAAGGTGTGTTGAAAGGCACCCGAAGACAAGGCCTTGTTTAGATGTGATGAATGAGCTGCCGATGGCTTTTGGGATTGAATAGCACAGAGTTGGGCCAAAGGTGCCAAAGGGGGTGAAAGAGTGGGAGGTCTTCCTCTTTTGCGGGGTTTGGCATCAATGAAGTTGGGATGTGTGGCCAAATTGGAGGGAACGGTTATATTAGAGGTATTAGATGTATGTGCCGTTTGTACCAAAAGTGATTTGGGTTTTCGGCCCCTTTTTCGTGAGTGAGACGAAGGACTGTATTGTGGAGTATTGATGGCAGCGCTGACATTGTTGTGGACATTGATGGCTGGACTCACACTTGGACTCGACTTCGAGAAAATCGAGTTCTTTTTGGTGGGAAAAGAGCTCGAATTGGACTCATCTCTAGATTTCTTAACGCAAAGATCTAGTGGTAAAACACAGTCTTCTTCATTGCTAGTCATCATTGGATCAGATTTTCTAAATTTTTTATAACTTTTATCACAATTTTCATTGACTTCATCACTATTTCTGGACTTCACGATAGGTATTGCCTTTTCTGGTTCTGATGTCACACTCAGTCTCTGTTGAGAACCAATTCTTATATCAATTGATCCCTTAATCGCTTGTCTTTTCTCTACTCATCCAAACATATCATTGAAAACCATTTCATACAATAATTAATGAAAACTCACTTAAATTGTGTGATGAAAGGGATGTGTCATTACTTGCCTTCACAACAACACTGCAAACAAAGATATATCAATTGATTCCAAGACATCATTCAGTTTTCAATATACCGATTGACAGATGAGTTCAAGTCTTTGGTAATGACATTATCACTCAATTTGGAAGAACTTCTTCGGAGTAAATGATCATACAATAAACTATTGGTATAGTTTTGGGTACATTTGTCTTCTCGTTTGGCACCTGTAGGTCAACAGCCATCAGAGAAACACATTATTAATACAATGCACAAAATATGACAAATATTCACAAATTTTTTGAAACATTTTTTCATGCATTCATTCAAATGAAAAAATGATTACCAATTTTGAGAAGAAATAATACGTTAAAAATGAATGCATTCGTCAATCGATTGAAATAATAGGTCAACAAAAGTCATATTCAATACATTTGACTTCAAATACACAAATAACAAAATAAAACCAAATGAACAAAAATTAAGAAAATTATTCAAAATCACAAAATGAGTCGATTTTTTTGGTTTGAGAATCAGATTCATATGACAAGCAGTTATCACAAAATGTCATTTCCATTGATATAACGGTAATGAAGAAAATAAATGCAAACAATCATTGGTTCAAAACTCACTTATAAGTTGTGAAGCAATTAAAGCATTATTGGTTAGATTGGCGTTAGTTTTGCCGGTTCCGCCACAGACCAGATCTACCGGTGACCACAAACTCATAGTATGTCTAACTTTTTGTTAAGACATTTCTATTGTCATTACATTGAGAAATGAGAAAAAGTTTTACACGAATTAAATATTTCCAAAACATATGAAAAGCTTTGAAAAACACTTATTTAAGCCATTGATGAATACTTTCGATTAAATTATAATTAATTTAATTATTGAATTCAATGATGAAATCAATGACAAACTGAGACATGACTTTATGGACATATTTTAAGAGATTTAAGAAATTGATTGCGATTTCGACATAAGAATAACGAAAGATTGCATACGAGTTGTGAATATAATTATTTGACAATCATTTAAAATGCATTTTATTGTCAAAAAAGTGGTGATAATTGGGCGCAGAATCCCATAAATGCTATAAATTCATTTCATATGAAATATATCGTAATATTGTATTGATTTTCGTTACTCTAAACAATATTAAGTGGTCTTCACTTCTCTCTCTCTCTCTCTCTCTCTCTCTCTCTCTCTCTCTCTCTCTCTCTCTCTCTCTCTCTCCCAATCCCTACTCTTTAGAGCACCTCTTTCTGTCTTTTCTTTGGTTGCCATCATTTGGATGCCATTATTGATAGGATTTTTTTCTTAGCACTGGTTGTGCTCACGAGCTGACAGTGCTCTGAGGGATAGGTATGCATATAAGTTGTATGACTTCCTCTTCAATAGCACTCATATGAGGCATACATAACTCATAACTTGTTTTTGACTCATTATTACAATAAGGACTCAATTATTGTAAATGAGTTTCAAATAATGGTTTGTTTGAGTCAACCATCTTTTCAGTGGTTATACACCACTTATGCCATCACTTCTGGCCATCGGTTGTCAACTCATTCAATGCAAACCAAGTCTGCATTGAATGACAAATTGCAGACAAATGAACGACAAATCAATTCATTGACTCAAACCTAACAATGGCTTAGATTTAAGATAACAAACAAATCATATTTGGCTTTAGATGACAATTAGTGGACAATTGTTGCCATAAGACATGACAAGACATGTGTCTGTGTTTACGTCCACTCATATATCACATGAGAAGTGGTATCAAAGATGAGGACAATTATCATATGTATTGAATGAACGAAAGTCTTGTATAAAAGAAATGATTGAATCGATGGTCGAAATTAGGGAACAGTATATATAGACATAGATATTAAGGCACTACCAATACTACAGGCGCTCACGTTATATGCATTTAAATCTTATGGTATATCAAAATAGTATACATTTGTCTCTCTTTAATCCAATTTAACTGATCCTAAGATTGTCTTATATGTAAGATATGTCAAAATCATTACCTCATCGATGATGTCGTCGACAATAGGTATCGGTTTGTGAAGAGATTAATCAATAGTTTTGTCTTCAATTCAATACTATATTAACTAATAGTGAGTTTTGTTGTCAATGAGATGAACACAATTGGAGTCAAACACAACTGGTCTATGACTATGAGATTTGCCACAACTGGCTCTCTGTGTGCTCTCCCTGTGCTCTGTCTGCCTGTGCTGTCTATGTGTGTCTTTGTTCACTACAACTATTGCACCGGCAATACAGTAGGCCCTATGCCTATGAGTGCCAATACATTACGTTAAGCCAACTGTGCTCTCACTCAACGCACACCCAATAGACGGCATCGTTCAGAATGACTGCAAAACCATTCAATTGACTAACCATTGATTCAATGATTGATTGCATTGAATGTCATTTCAGATGACATTCTGTCACTAATTCTCATTAATTATCAAATGATAACAACTTTTACTTCAAATCAAAACTTATTATCAGTTTATGAATTGTTTTAAAAAATTAAATTTTATTAAATTAATAAAAAGACAAATAAAAATCTGATCCAAATGTACAAGAAATGAGTGGCTCTGAAAAGAGCCGTTTTTGGTGTCAGTTGTGAAGAACCGATGGTTTGTTTAAGCCTTT
>JAQIXR010000167.1:0-44271 GCA_034700825.1 Quadroppia sp. Gr-Ori-00064 | reverse complement strand
GTCTCTCTCTCTCTCTCTCTCTCTCTCTCTCTCTCTCTCTCTCATGAATTTATGAAATGATTCATTAATTTTTGTAAAATATTGTTATCAATATTTTTTGCGACGATTGTCTTCTGCTAGCAATTAGTGAACATTCCTATTCATTGCTCATATTCATCGCACAGGACTATAATATTACTTTTACTGCCAGTGTTGTTAGACTTGGGGTGCGGTATATCTGTGCTCGTCTTCTCTTCAGGTCATTGACACTGAGTATTGGCTTTAAGTTTTTTCAATACCGTTATGTTTGTGAACATTTTCTCCACTTTTTTATCGCCTCTTTTATTATATCGTTTAAGTTGTTCAATAGAAACAGTCCTAACAGTGCCTTCGGAGTCCCCACCAGTCACTCAGACCCCACTATCCCATGGCTTAACAATTGGGCTATTTTTAGTGTTCACAATACGATCATAATTTGCTTTTTCTTTCAAACGCTATTTTATGCATATTTTCTTCAAAAACTAACTTTCCTTCCATTCGATGCTGACATTGAAGTCATTCATTCAAACGTAATTCTCATAAATTAAATGACATTTCATTTGATTTGTTTCATATGATATGATTTGAGGCATTGAATACCAATTGAAGTCAAGTATTGAACCATTCGTTTAAATAAAGTCTGCATTGAAGACGACTTTTCTGATAATCATTTGTCATATTCAGTGAATGCAAAATTCGTCTCAAATATTGAAGAATTTTTGTTTGCATTTTCAATGTCTTCAATCGTATGAGACCTTGGATAGTATTGTTGCCATTATTGTATTGTTCTCTCAATGATGAAAGAGGTGCTAAACTTACAAAAACTTTTTCATGTTTTCATTTTATGAAAAATAAATTATTAAATATTGTCTCAAAAAACACGAAATAATTCTCATGTTTTTAAAATAAAATTTTATTTTTCAATTATACGGAAGTATTTATTACTCACTCATTTGCATGAATAATGATTTCAATACTTATATGTCATTTCATAATTACACAACTCTTTTATTTTTATGCTTTTTCTCAAAAAGTTTTCTATTATAAATGTTCTTAAATTTATAAAAATTTTTAGATCAAAAGATAAAAGTTTTTTTGTTAATAAATTAAGAAAATTATTGTAAAACAAATTACTTTCACATACTTTCCATTTGATTATAATATACTTTTCAATACATTTAAACTCGTGTTTAATTGACTTGAATCTCGATTCTAATCATTGATGTTATGATATGATTGCAAAACAATAATTATATCGATTTCAGATGTTTTCGTTTTGTCTTAAAAACACATCAAATAATGGATGAGAGTTTGAAAATGTAAATAAAGTTAAACATATGATGGCTTTCGTACCACTCAGTGATAGTGATGACCAATAGATGGGAAATCAGTCTTTACCTGCACTGGGAGGGTATGGGCTGTCTCTGTCGAGGGAGAGAGAAATCCTGTTTGAATGAGAAAATGTTTGAAAAATCTCTTTCTATAATGTGTTTTGAAATCAATGTTAGTATTGCATTGCTATGCATACATGTAAGTGAGCTTGGTCTTCTTAAAAGTTAGAATATTCTTCTATCAAAACAGTAGAGTTTTATGTCCAATGATTTTAAGCCATCGAAAGCTTTCAATGTTTTAAAGCTATAGAAAGTCAGAAATTGATTATTAATAAATGCCTTTCATTTCACTAATTATTGCTTTTATTTCTTTATGAATTCAATCCTATTGTTGAATATAGAAAAATATGCGGAAATAATTTATATGAAAAATGAATTTTATATCAAATAATCAATATTTCGCATAAAAACATTACTATAAAACATGTTCACATGGATAAGGAGAAAGGTTACTCTTACTGTTGAGCTGGTCCATGGCGGGACCTTGATGGGAAACCCATACCAATCGATAGATCACATCTCCCCTAACATTGTTTCTATGGGACATTTTTCTCATGTGATTCATTCAAGTGATATGAGTTCGGGAGGATATGATCTATGGATTGGTATGACTTTCCCGTCGTGGGCCAAAACTACCTCATTTGAGATTTGTGTGCAAAACAGTTTTTTATTATTATTAAAAATTTTAATAATAATAAAAAACTGCTTTTAATTTAAAATGATTTTTTAATAATATTCTGACATTAGCTTTGAATTGAAGTCAATATAATTATTATTCTTTCCATTCATTGAGACATTTATGTAAAATTTTGTCAACAAAAGGTCTTGTCTTTCAATATCAATGAATGACTTCATATTAGTTGTTGTGATTCAAAGCAGTGATAATAAATGTATTGTTAATCAGCGCAAAGAAATTGAGAACAATTTTAAGACAATAAATGTTTGGTTTGCAATAATTGACTCATATATTGATGTAATGTTTGGTCACATATCGTATGTCCCAATAATCTCAATAATCACATATGTCTTAGTATTTCATTATTAAGTCAATTATAAAACTCTCGATTGGAGGTCAACCCGGAAATGATTTCTTTCATTTGACATAAAATTATTATGCATTAAATGTTTGACTCATTTTTCTCTCGCTTTATAACTCTCGCAATTCATATACAATTCATACACTGTATTGAATGACTGAAAAGTTTCAAATGATATAAAACTTTCAAAAGTTTTAGCATTAATTCTAATCCATATTATTATAAACAATTATTGCAATAGATTTGCATATTTTTAATCATTAATTTGTATTATTTTTGCACAAAATTGCTGTCAAATAATTGTGTCGACAATTAATTATTTTGAGTATTGGTCTAAAACCCGAAATGAGAATTATTGCCATAAAACCCAAATGTATTTACATCTCATAATTTGAGTTTTTGTTTTTCAACATTGTATTTACCCCTGACATTATCAGGTGTTATTCTGCACAAAAAGTGCATTTATTCACAGAATATATAGATGTGAATCAGATGTCATCGACATCCAGATCCACATCACTGTTCGGATCAAATGTCACAAAATATAGATTTGGAAATAAAAGCTCACAAATAATAGCAACAATTCATAGCATTTTCATTAGTATAGAACAGATAAAACTGGTATTTGAAAAGCTATTTGCAGTTGAATTACAGTAATATAATTAATATAATGAAAATATATATCAAAAATGACAAATAATTTCCTATTGTTTAAGAAATAAAAGCAACAAAAGTTATGAAACTTTATTTTCCATTTAATGAAAGTTTCATTAAATGAATGAATAGTTGAATAAATAAATACTATAATAATGTCATAAAATATAGAATTTTGTGAAAATGTCATTAAATTCATAAATATTTGATATTTAATTCGCAGATTCACATCACAACAGCTTTGCTGTCGCCGATTCCAACAGCAATACACCCACAAAATCATTCGTTCCCTGCAAGGTGTGTGGCGATAAGGCATCGGGATATCACTACGGGGTGACCAGTTGTGAGGGCTGTAAGGTATGGTACACTTTAATTGTTCGTTCATAAAGTAGTCATTCTATGTATAATAACAATAATTATTTTAATTTTTATTTAGTTTTAATTCAATCAAATGTTCATTGATTTACATATGTGTTTGAATCGTAAATACAGTGATTCTCATAAAACAATTCCTTCTTTCTCTTCAAATAACTATTTTCTCTAAAAATAAATTTATTTCAAATATTAAATTTTATGTTTTATATCAATTATTATAAAACTCAAAACAATTTTCTCTTTCAAATCATAACAAACGTTGGTTTGAATTTAGGTTAGTTTGAGCTCTAACTCAAAAACTTGAAACACTTTATACCAAACACCAAATACTTCCTAAAGAATTAATGTTAACTTAATGTTAACTTTCACTTTCATTTCAATTACAAGTTTAAGTATTATTTAAATTGCTTTAATATAATGACTCTCTCTCTCTCTCTCTCTCTCTCTCTCTCTCTCTCTCTCTCTATCTCTCTCTCTCTCTCTCTCTCTCCCAAATCAAACCGGAATTGAACCAAATCTATGATTTTGGGTCGAGTGGTGTCTCTATTGAGTAGTTGTTGAAAAATTGAATCTTATTTACCAATTGGTGCTATCATTGCATCACTTATACCAAATCAATGCCTAAAGCAATTAAACCTAATTTCACTTTCATTTACTTATTTGTTTGAATTGAATTGAAAATGTTTGGCCAAAACCTCAAACTTTTAAGTCATAATATATTATTGAAATTAATATTAACTTCAAATACAAAGCAATTCAAACAATTCTATCGTTAGGGCTTATAATGAATAGTTCAATAACTTCTTCTATGGCTATAATTCGCACATCAATTATACACAAAATGACATTTTTAATCGAAACTATACTCCCAGTCCTTACTCCCAGTCCTCACTGCCAGTGTTTCATATCATATAACATTTGGTTCAATAATCACTTAAATAAACAATTTGTGATTATATCTAAATGACATCCTTTGCACAAACCATAGCCAAACCAATAATTCGATACACAATTGATTTGTTGTAATGAATGAAAAGTTTAAATAAAGTCTAATAACTGTTCGAAGACTGCATTGAATTGTCTTTACGTTTAGATATGATTACAAATATTGAG
Source organism: Quadroppia sp. Gr-Ori-00064 (assembly GCA_034700825.1). Taxonomy (NCBI): domain Eukaryota; kingdom Metazoa; phylum Arthropoda; class Arachnida; order Sarcoptiformes; family Quadroppiidae; genus Quadroppia; species Quadroppia sp. Gr-Ori-00064. Next base: position 39,683 of record JAQIXR010000167.1, on the reverse strand, counting down.
AATGTCTTCAATCGATAGATATTGATCTTCAATAAGACCAATATGACCAAGGTGGTGTAAGGTGGTGTACCATCACAGTCTTCTGTACCATCGATTGTCTATGAGTGCAGCCCAACAGCAGGTCCGACATCTGGCGCCGATCGGCGTCTACAGAGTGTATGCGTGGCTGTGATTCACGCAATCAATGTCTTTGTCTTTCGTCTCTCCCATACATTGTGTACAGTATTTGTGATTATATTTTAGTTTTTTGTTTTTAAATTAGTTTTAAAACTTTGTTTTAATCAACACTTTGTTGTCAAACACATTAGCCATCGATTAATCAATGACTTTATGATTGAAATGAATTGAATTGTAATATAAGATCGAAAACAGTATTTATTATCAATTGTTTTGTTGTGTTTGAAATCAATATATTATTATTAAGTGTTTTATTTTAATTAATTTATTATTTATTTATTAATTTATATTAAATATAAAGTTATTATTAATAATAATTAATTGTTTTAGTGATCTTTAAGTCATATTTGAAGTGAATGTCAATTAAATCTTCACTAATATTACCACAAAAATAGGGTTTCTTTCGGCGATCGATACAAAAACAGATTGAATACCGGTGTCTAAGAGATGGCAAATGTCTTGTGATTCGTCTCAATCGCAATCGTTGCCAATATTGTCGATTCAAGAAATGCCTGGCCGTTGGCATGTCCAGAGACTGTAAGTGTGCCCCTTATTGTCACATTACTACACCCTTTTTATCACTTTTTATCACATTTTTCATCCATATTTCACTCATTTTTAGTCCATTTCAATTGAAAACTCATTTTTTTGTTTATTTTATTTATAATACATTAAAATGATATGATTTTGAGGTCAAAGTTCATGACCCGGACGTCTGGAAAGCCTCCAAAGTTAGGATCACTTTATTTCTTGTGTCTCTTTTGGCACTTGTTTTGGATTTTTTTGTTTTAATTTTAGAAAAATATTTACGAAAGACTTGTCTCAAAGAAATGTTTTATTCAGATCTCTATTAAATCAATTGTGAAACTATTGGCTCAAAATTGCAGTCATTATAGCAATAATTATTCATTTTTGAGCAAAAGTAGGGAAAAGAGATATTTATAAGAGTGAAGAGACCTTAAACTTGAGGCCCAGACGTGTCTTCAGTTGAGTTATTCTCAATTGAGAGTCACTTTCACTAAGAAATCAATGTTTGAATCAATGGTTGTCTCAAATCAAATGATTTTAACGACTTTTTGCATTCATTCAATGATAAGCTGTTAGATACGGACGCGTCCCTAAGAGGTCACGTGAGAGGGGAGAGGAGGCGCGGGTGACTCAGTCAGAAGCAGACCAGTCGTCTCGAGACGTGGAGAACAAGCAGTTGGCGATGTATGACATAATCTTAACCATATCTCAGGCACATCACGCCAACTGTGCCTATACTGAAGAGAAGACCAGAGGACTGATCCGAAAGCCAGCCATCTTTGTATGTCTTGGATTCAGTCCAAACAATCACACATTCATTGATAATCTGTTCCGTTAGAGTTTGGACGACTATCAGACGTCTTCAGAGGACTCGCCGACGTCCAACTCTGGGTCTGCGGCCGACTCTCTCGAGCAGAAGAAGATCGTAATGTGGCAACACTTTGCCGTTTTGGTCACCCCTTCCATCCAACGAGTGGTTGAGTTCGCCAAACGTGTCCCCGGTTTTATAGATCTGTCTCAAGACGATCAACTCATTCTCATCAAATTGGGGTTCTTCGAGATCTGGTTGACACACATCTCACGAATGATCAACACTGTGGACAATACCCTCACCTTCGCCGACGGCTCGTACATCACGAGACAACAGATGGAACTCATGTTTGACGTAAGGACTCATTTGAGACACTGTTTTGATTTGATTGCAATTTGCGTTAATTTATTCATAGCATGAATTCGTGGCAAATGTCTTCAACTTTATGGTTATGTTAAACAATTTGCAATTGAATGACACCGAAGTCGGACTCTTCGCGGCCGTCGTTTTGCTTCAATCGGGTTTGCAATCAATTTATTCACTTTTCGTATCATTAGTTATCATAAATCGATTCAACATTGGATTAACTAATCATTAGTTATGCTTTTCATTGATTTATGTTTTCCTATCTTTTTTGACGTTTTGTTTGACGACAAAAAATATTATAATTATCTGAATATAAGTTATATTTAACTTTTGAAACGTTTTTTTCGATGGGTTTTGCGGTTAAACATTAGTTTTCAGTCTTTGTTATATTAAAATAATTTTGAAAACTTTTTCAAATGAATTGTTTTTATCTTAATGTCTAAAAGTTGGGCAAAGGATCTGATGATCTGTTTAGAGTCAGACAAAACTTGCGATAAATTTTGTGTCATTTAAACGATGTCTCAATTTATTGCTTTTCGAACCTTTTAAAAAAGGGGTTAAATTGTGATGAGGAGTGATATAAGGGGTGACCAGAGAGAGACGGGTTCATCAGATTGCAAACAAATGCCTAACTATTGGTGTTTTCATTAACTCTTGTCTCACATTAACCTTCACTTTTGTCTAACAATTATGGGATTCTCTAAAAAGTTTTATTGCATTCAATTCTTTATTTGGTTAAGTATTATGTCTTATGTCTCGTGGAATATATTCAGAGTGAGTCTGTTTTGTAGTTTTATTGAGTAATTGAGTCTCTCTTTAATACGTTTTGAACGCCAACATCAAAATGAAAAAGTCATTGAATTGTTGATTACTTTTAAAACATATCGATTAGTGAAATATATTTAGAGAGAAGTCTTTAAATCAATATATTTTTATGTCTTTCAAGGAATGCCTTCTTTTAGGATATACTGTATTTCACATAAAAGTGGAGTAAATCTCGATTTTTAGTTAAACTTATGTTAGATTTGTTTAAAATATCATATCATATAAAATGGATTTTATATACAAAAAGCAAACAATATTTTAGACAAAAAGTGTCAGAAAGTTATTCAAACATTATATACAAAAATGAGTAAACATTAGATTTGAGAAACTTTTTTTCAAAAACATTTAAGCAATAAATTGTTGAACAAAACGTGTGTTTCTTTCGATGACTTTGCCTGACATTGAGTGCCAACTATTTCAATGAAAACCCATTCAATCACTATATCTGTCATCAAACCAACAGTTCTATTGAAGTGTTTGAACCAATTTTTGATAAATGTTTTCATGTTTACAAATAATTGATAATCAGATCAATGAATATATGAGAGACTAATGGAGTGTTTGTTGAACAGAGCGCTCGAGTATATACGACACCAAAGCTATAGATCACAGTCAGGAGAAACTGATGGAGGCGTTGAAGTTGCAGATTGGCCGCAACCACCCGAGCGAACCGCACACTTTCCCGCAGCTATTGATGAAATTGCCAGAACTTCGGTCTCTGGGATCAAAACACGCCCACCATTTGCAATGGTTTAGAGCCAACTGGACTCGACTCAAACTACCGCCTCTTTTTGCTGAGATTTTCGATATTCCCAAATGCGATGAAGAACTGGTGGTTCAGTAGATGGTTAGAGAACTTACTTATGGTATGATTGGTTGTGATGTGATTCCAATGGCTCTAATCTGTTGATTGTCTTTCAGTCAGATTTCGGTGAAATAATTAATTTAAGCAAATATTATGTTATATGAAGTGAACGACAATTTGAGGCAATCTATAGAAAACTCTTTAATCTCAACGTTTGGTAATTTGGATGACATTCACGTCTCGACAAACATTGAAATCATAGCAAATATTATTATTATTATTATTAGTCTAAACAATCTTTTCGTATCAATTGATTCCATTCTTGTCTTTACTCGTCATTTGTCTCTTCATTATTCTTAAACCAATGGAAAGAATGGTTTTTATCGAATTTTATTTATTTATTTGTATTGAAAAAAACAATTATTACTTAATTTATAAAATGTTTTTTACGGTGAATAAGATTTTTATTACAAAACTCTTTATATATTATATGAAAACATTTTTATTCAAATTTTCACTCAATCTTCTATTCATTGAATTATCTTTTATTGAAGACAAAAGACCACAAACTTTTCACACAAACATATTTGTCAAATGAGTCGTGGAATCGCTTTTTGTTTCATTCAATCATCGATTCCATGAATTATAATAAAATATAGTTTATATATATTATGTGTTTGTCCTCTACTTGTCTACCAATCCCTGTCTGTATGAAACATTTGCCACATTTTTATGATATTTTATTTTATAATTAACTCAAATGTTTATTCATTTTGTTTTTCTGTATTTATATTTTCAAACATTTGTCCCAAATATTGATTTAAATATATATAGAATTATAGGACAAAAGGTGTAGGGCTTTGAACAGAGGCTTCAATTATATTGATATTCGTTTTGTTTTGAGTTTTCTTTAATTCTTTAAATAAGTGGCGAAACAACTGTTCCCTCTTTTAGTATCACTTTTTGGTTGATTCACAAAATAGTCAACAATTTTAAAGTATTTATTTATAGAGATTTTGGTCACAACTTATGTTTATATGTAATCAAAGATATATTAGTTATTGAGGAGAGTATTGGACGACAGAAGCGACACAACCAACAAATGACTGCCAATTGTAAAACATTCCTTCCTTTCGCCCAAACCTTAGACACACTTTGCTTTGCATTCATTCACATTGTCTTCTCTTTTGCCCAAAATTTATACAAAAAGTCTTTCAAGTCTTTGAATTTGACGTTGAGTTTCAATACTCACTGTTTGTAAACAAAAATAACTTTCAAATTGTATTATAAAATAAAAAATTCATTCTTTTTATTAACGAAAACTTTTCCGCATTTTTTCAAGTTTTTATTGTAAACTAATTGATAGAAATTTTATCAAATATTTCGAAATAAATTTTAATTTGTAAACAATTTTGCGAAACGTTTTCTTCACTTTTTTTTGATGCAAAAAAGCAATGATTTTTTGAATTTGTTTTTGCCTTACATTCCATACAAACCTATGGTTAGGATTGAGTTGTTTTTTGATAAAAGTATTTTATAAACAAAAATGTATTGATTTTAACGAATAATTCAATGTTTTTTATACTGTATTTCATTGTATAGAATATCCAAAAGAATATCACATTTTGAGCCCATTTCAGGGGGTTTCCAATGATGTAAATATGAAACGATTGTCTCGAAGAATGGGTTTATATATTGTTTGCCAATGTTTTGGTTCGACAAATATCTCAATAAAGTCATTGAAAAGCATTTAAAGAATTGTTTTATTTTATTGAAAATAAATATAATTTATATATAATTAATAAAATCTGTGAACAATGAATACATTTATACAAATCTGTTTGCAATTGAAGACACGTTTAGTTCAATAAAAATATAAGTATTTCATAAATAAGTATTTATTTGGGACTCAATTGCCCTGAAGTGCAAACCAATCACTGGTTTCGGTCTTGAGGTCTAATTTGTTGAGAGGAATATGTGTTCCTCCGATCAGCACATTCTCAGTCACTCTGTCGTAATCCCAGACCGAGACCTATGAGAGTGTAAGTGCTATTACTATGTGCTCTACAGAAGGCCAGTCATACCTGAAGTGTCTTTTGTTGGACTTTCTCCAGAGCTATTCCGTGGTATAAAATCATTTCCATAAACGTCGGGTGACATGACTTGTTCACGACTCGGGTCTTCCGTTTCGTCACTTTATTTGGGTCTGGATTCAGATATGTCTTCACATAACAGTCGGGTGTCGTCGAACGGGGCGACTGTAGGTTCTTGGCGTGCATTATCATAATGACTAAAGACATGTTCTTATAGACAATCGAGAGCTTCACCTGACCTGTCACTGTCGGACCGTAGAGAGTGTCGCGCCGGGACGTGGCCTGCGATCGGGCGCCCGAAGCGGGCCCTGAAATCATGAATGAAATGAAACCATTGGGAAAGGGAGAGAACGATGCATACCTGGAGGTGACGAAATGCCGAGAGTCCGCCGGTCGGCCCCCTCTTGGTCGCGGAGGAGAGGATGAAAGAACGTGTAGACAATGTCTCCGTGCGATATCTCGTGCGCCAAAAGCATCAAACCTTTGATGAAGAGATGGATTTCATTCATCCTCTGAAGCGAAGCATCTCTTGTGTTGGAACGGATCAGATTCGAAGGTCGGGGCAAAAGATGGAACTTTGCCAATGGATACAAACTGTTGAGCTTTTCGTTGAACTCCAAGAATTCGCGATACGAGCGATGTATGAAACTGGGGTCGGGCTGGAAATGGCGGTCCACACGAACTATATAGTAGTAGACCTTTTCGGGTTCGTATTTCTTATAGCAATCCATTATCTCTAAGTCAGTGATCTCTCCGTCACATTCTTTGGTAAACTTCTTCGGTATGAAAGAGAGTAACATTTGGTCGTTGTGGTCACCGGTGAATCTGTGAAGACATTGAGAGATACAGTATGATAACAAGTGGTCATAACAATTGATCCAAACCTCAATTGTGCCAAATTATGAATGAAAAAATTGAATTTCGTGAACCGCGAGCGCAGGGAGTCTTCAATCATTCGAGTGAATTGAGCCATGGCTTCAGTTTCGCTCAATCCCGGCATAAGTGCTTTGTGTATGTATTTGACGGCATCGAGATTTAGACCAGAGATCCGCGAAGACATCATCAGTGAAAACAAAGACAACAAAAAGTTTGCGTTATTTCGAAGCAAATTAAACGCTTGACAACAGAGGTCAATGAAGAACTGGAACTGTTTCGATGGTTTGTCGCCACCATTGATCACGTAAGCCATGTCTTGGGTCAACACAAACGCCACGCGATCTCTCTTTATGCCTATAAGGAATGTATTGTTAAGACATACCTGTGTTGGAACAATCGAAAGACATACCGGCCATCATCTGAGAGTCGCCCAGAAATTTGCCGAAATCAATATGAAAGAGATGTCCAGATGTGGTGAGCATTATATTGTCGTTATGGCGGTCACAAATGCCCAGCAAATACGTGGCCACAGAATATCCGGCGCAAGAATACGTAAAGTTCTCCACCGAGTGGTGGTATTCGAGTTCAGAAGTGTTGTGTTTTTGCAGCCATTCAGCGATTGGTCTGTCTTTGAAAGATCCGGTCAATCCGTGCTCTAATTGGATTTTACGCAACGTTTCGCTGTTTCGAACCATTTCTATAATCCCTTTCCTATAGTCGGTTGCAATACAACCAAATGTAATCATTTTTAAATTGAGACCCGCTTTGAGCCACACTTTGTCCATGATTTGGATCATTTGCATCGAAAGCATGTCTTGTCTGAGATCATCACCGACTTTGAAGATGGCCTCCAAAGAAGACGACGACGACTTTGTGTCCGGATTCCTGAACACGAGCTTAAGGGGCAAAGAGTTGGACGGAAAGTAGGAACAGAGTTTTATGTCGAGTCCGCAGACATGCATTGATGGCGACAATGGAAGGACAGTTGGATTTTCGATCTTAGGAATTGATGGTTAGACAGAGTCTGAATGAATTGATTGCTTACCAGAAAATCGTTGACTGTTTCCAATTCGAGCAAAAGAGTGTTCAATCTCTGAGACTCCTTTGAGTTCTTCACCACTTCACAAATGGACGATAAATTTCTGCAAAGGTTTTCCTGTTTGTCGATCATAAGAACCGTAGACTCGCCACTGATGGCCAGCAACGCGTTCAGATATATCCGGGAACGGTAGGCGAAGGTCTGATCATTAATATTGCACTTCAAGACCCAATACAAGTGATGACAGACGCGAACAGAAGATAAAGAGCTCTCGAGAAGAAATCGAATCAAAGGAGAGTCGATATAAGCGTCGAAACTGTAGGGGAATATCGATTAGATTGACGTCGAAGAGGAGAAAGAGATTACCGCAAAGACTGGACGAGTTGTGGCAGAAAATCGCACAATTCATCCGAAGATAGCTTTTTAAGCCATTGAATGGCCATTTGGCGGATATGGATGTCTGGAAACGATGGCAACAACAACTGCATCGAATCTACAGCAGACAGATGTGACCAGTGCTGTACCATTGAGTAGATATCAGCCAAAGCTGACAATTCCCACGAATGAGAGGCCAACAACACTTTGGGCAGCGCTTCGGCGCAGTCGTATAGATAATACCTTCGATCCCATAGGTGTTCGCGATCGCCACAAGACATCGGTTCCAAAGGGTTTTTGTGTAACAGTTGGAATAGTTCCGTCTGAGTGGCGGAGTCGAGAGAATTGATTTTTCGGCGCAATTTAATCGATTCATCACTTGTTTGGTCCCAAATCACTTCCGGAAACGTTATTTCGAAATCCGTTTCCGGAAAACTGATCTGAAGTAAAGGACTGTTTCTGTCAAAACACAAAGAGTTGACAAGTTTTGCGTCGGTTTCTATTGAAAACTCCGAAGTGTTTGACCACAAAGGGATCAAATACTGTCCGTCAGCCAAGACTTGTTTGTGATCAAACAAATACATGGATCCAAAACTCAATTCTTGTGCCACTGGAAGTAAAAAACAAAATAAGACATAATTTTTAAAAGTTTTATTTACTTTCTTCAGAAGAATTTGCTGAAGAACTCGCCGATGAAGAGGTGTTGGCATCAAATTGAGTGACATTTTTGATTCCGATTAGAGTGACCTCGAGTTTGACTTCTCGCGGAAGATTGAATATCGGCCAATCAAAGGGCAACCACTCGTCGAATGCCAGTCTATAGAAGAAGGATTTCGAAGGACTGGTAGTCTTTGAGTGAGTCGTCGATAGCTTTTGGTTTCCGTGAATTAGTTGTAATCTTATCTGAAATAAAAAGTTTTAAGTAATGGTCAAAACATATCAAATGTCAGTTACTTTGAACTCTTTGTAAGAGGACAGCCATTCGGGGTGCAGTTGACAGCAGACGCCGACGTGACATAACAGGGTGTCCATCGATGATGAGATGTCTTTCTTCGTCTTATTCCTAGTGATGGGCGAATGAGTGCTTATCTCGAATTCTACGGGAAGTGTCTGTGAATAAAGTCGAATGAGTTGTGATAAAGCAGTTCTGAGTTTGAGTAACGCGTGGTCTAAGATCTCCCACAGCTTTGAGTCCAAGTCTGGAATCGCATTGAGTTTGGAGGAGTTGTCGTCACAGGCGGTGACCGATTCGCGTCTATAGGTGCCGAAAGCGTTGCACAACTGCGAGAAATTGGTCGTCGATTCGGTTAAAGCTATCGTTTCCAATGAAGACAATTGGGCACAAATGGCTTTCACTGTCTGAGTAATACTCTGGGGCTGTAATTGTCCACTGCCTGACACTATGGGCGCAAAGAATATCAGACAAATTGTCAAACAATATCAGACATTGTCATACTTCGAGCGTCTGCTCTCAATTTGCCGATCTCTCGGTCCAGAGTTTCGAGCAAAATATTGATGTCTTGAGTCCTGAGTTCACCGAATTTGCAAACAATTGCCTTCGGGATGATGTCGTCGACGGTGAAAGTCTTGTGGTCGTCAGCGCGGGTGCGGGCGAAGGGTCGGCTCAGCTCTTTAATGTGAACCAAACTCAGGTGGACGTCATCATCGAATTTATGGCACAAATGAACGTATGAATAGTTGGCCAGAACTGAATCGGACGCAAAGTATTCGGTCAAACCGTACACTTTGAGCAAATACTCATCCATTTTAACCTGAATCAAAAATTACTGTTAAATACACAAATTTCCCCTTAAGAGCACTGACATCAGAGGCGTCGTCAACCAAAGTGCAGATGACATGAGAGATGATATGTTCGACACTCGTGTCCACATTACAGGTGAACGATATCAGCTGTGGAGACAATTGAGTTTCGATGACGAGTTTGACGCTCAGGGAGTTGTCGTGTTGTGCGTCCAGCGTAGGAGAGATGACCAGACCTGAGTTGGCGATGTAGTCGTTGTGATGGTATTGCTTTCGGAGTAGAACCAACTGCGCGCAGAACTGTTCCAACTCTTCATTGGCGCGATGTTTTTTGAGCCCAACCCGAAAGGGTTCGGAGATATCATTGGAATTGCTGTTGAAGTCCTTGTCATTTGACTCGTCTGTTCGAACATCGATTCGGGTTTTCTGCAAACAATAAGAATTTGTTTGAATAATAGATTTGTTTCGACAACACATACAGAAACCATGTCTTCATCCGATATGTCGATTTCATCGGGTGCTGACGGACTCTCGAGTTCGAAATTGTTGGAAAAGTTCAAATTGTTGTTCAAATTGTTGTTCACATTGTTCTCAACCTCTAATAATGGGTCAAAGAGTTGGAGAATGTCTTGGTTTTCGGTATCGATTAAATCGATTAAATCATTATTATTTGTTTTGTTGACCAGAAATCGATGAGCCGTTCGGTTGTCGTTCGTCACCATTCGTTCAATGTCTTCACGTGTGGCACAGGAGGGGATGTTCTGAGTCATGGCTGTAAATACCGGTGAATAGGAGTAGTTGTTGTAAGTGGTGTTCGAGAAAACCGTCGGCGCAGACATACTATGAGATAATGCCATTGGCCTCACAGACAACGGACTGACCGGCGATACCTTTGGATGTTTTGACACAAATTTAATTAAGAGATAAAAAGACAGAAACGAATGAATACTCCGCCAGAAGATGAAGAATAAGAGTAATTGGAGAAAGAGAGCGAAGAGTTGGTGACCAGCGATGGCCAAACGGACGGTCGCATCGATGCCATTGAGTTGTTGGGGAACAGAGACTGTGGAGGAATGCTTTGGTTCTGCCATTGAACGTATGGCTGACCTGTCATTGGAATCAATGATAAGAACAATGATATGAAAGCATTTCGTACTCAAAGTGTTTGCAATCGATTGAGTTCTGGAGACGTCTTGAGAGTGATTGTTGTGGTTGTTGTCATTGATGTCATTTGAAGACAATCTGAAGTTAATCAAATCGTTGTATTTGGATGGATGTGGTGGCGGTGGAACCGATTGCAAGAGTTGGGCCTCCGATGAATTGGTGGCCAATGATGTCTGCAACGAATGCCTCGGTATTGATATCGTTCTTCGGGGAGGAATCGGTGGAACGGATCCTATAGTTTAGTTTAAAAACAACTTTAGAACAATTGGAACAATTGAGTGAAGAAGTGATGAAACAAACCTTCGTTTTGACTCATAGTTTGTCTTCAAATGACATTAAATTCATAATTAAAATAAATTTTATATAAAATATTAGAAAAAAATAAATATTTATTAAAAATACAAAAATATAATATATTTTCATATCATATATAAAGCCATAGTTTTGACAAACATTTGATATTTTGATAACACTTTTGGAGACATTCAGTCATATGACGTCACCTATGACTCAGTCTGGGATGTGCTCTCTCTCTCTCTCTCTCTCTCTCTCTCAAATCAAAGACAACTTTTGGACTTAATTTAATTTTGAATTTTATTTTCAGAAATGATTTGTCAAAAAAGATATGAATTATTTGAAACTAAAATATAATAAATGAAATGTCTTTCAATTGAATCCATTATTCGATCTCTTTTTCGAGCACTTTATTGAAGGCCAAAACCGAAGACTCGACTTCTTTTCGCATCGATTCGTACTTTAAATACAAATTTATTATCACTTTATGTCGAAAGACAGACATATTTCAGACATACCTTTGTCTTCATTACTTCTCTGTCGCGCTTAAGAGAACAGATTTCGTCGTTTTGTTTTTCAGTGGCGATTGTCATCTTCTTCTGTCTGGCCTCCAGTTCTCCGATGTATTCATTCAATTGGTCTAAAGAACAATTCAATGATTACAATACAGTCAAAGGAAAGGCATTTGTTTTACTGATTTTCTCCTGATTTGAGACCAACTCTTCATTGAGTCTCACTTTCAATACTTCATCACTTTCTGATTGTTCGACCAGTTTTTCGATGTCATAAATGGTTCCGTTTTTCTCATACATTTTGACGGTCTTTGCCATCGACTCTTCGGAGCACTCTTTGGAACCGTTTTTTGTGGCCTTAATTGGAAGCAAGTCTTTGGGTTCGATCAGATCTCTGTAAATGACTTTGTCGTCGTTGTTCACTAAGAGACCGAAAGCTCTTCGAGAAAGAGTGAAGTTTGCGTTATTCATAAGTTTGACCAAATCTTCGGTCAAAATGTGTCCACAATGACTGGCGTCGAAGAATGCGAACGACAGATGAACGTAATTCACAGACAATGGAGTGGTCTTTGAAGAGAAAAGAAGACAATTAGTGGGACATACAAACAGTCAACTGAATAATACCTTCGGTTCCTTCGATTCTTTCGGATTCTTATGGTTTTGGACTAAAGAGGAAAGAATATAATGCGAAAAGTGACGGATCAAAGACTCGCGGATCAGCTCAGACACAACTGACATCTGAAGTGAGAAAAGAGTGTCAATAATAACGAACTCAATTGAAGTGATGGCCAGACCTCGAACTGATCGTATCTTTGATGATTCAAAGCCTCGTGAAGTGTAATGACAGTCAAGTTGTCGCCACCCGTGACATAAACACATCCATCGGTCACTTTGGTCGGAATAACCACTTCTTGGGCCACTTCGCCGTTCTTTGCCTTCTTAGCGTCATTGGACGACACCTTCTGTTGGTCGGCCTTTCGTTTAGTCGTCCCTTAATTAGCAAACCATTAGATTTACATTCATTTCAATTAAATTGTTAACCATTTTGTGTCGCCTTTTGCTCCTCCTCTTTGTCCACAGTCTGTGGCTCTTCGTCAGCAACAGCCACATCGACGACCATTTGTTCTATGCTTTGATCATTGCCCGCAACGACATCATCGGCAACGACCGCAACGACATCATCATCGGCTACTTTACCTTCGGGGGCGCTCTCGCTCTGGAGCGCCACCTCATCGACAATGTCCTCTTGTTTGACATCATCGACATTGATGTCCTCATTGACAACACCCTCTTTACTAAGAATCCTTTGAGCCCACCAATCGTTCTTATTGTCATCGCTGACCACATTCTCGTCTTCGAGCAATTGAGTGATAACTTCCCGCAATTTTGTGGTCAGATCCGCTTTCTTAAGGCTGCCCTTAAGTCGAACACCCCTTTTCTCGAGCTCTGAACGCAGATCCGCGACTTTCATATCATTAATCCGCGAAAGAATTTGCTGTAACTCCGAAGCGTCACCCGAAGGGACAGTCTTCTCGACTGTCACAGCGACGGCTGAGTCGTCAGATTCCTTAATCGACTGGTCCTCTGAAGCGACGGAAGTATTCACAAGAAGTGATTCCATGTCCTGATCGGTAGTGGACGTAGCGTTCGGATCAGTTGCAACCGAAGACACGACAACGGGTGGATTCGATGACACGATTGGATCCGCAGTGAAATCAATGGCACCAAAAGGGTCACAATTTGTGTCAACAATAGAAACCGAAGACTCCATGGGTTGCAATTGAGTTGTTAAATCCATAGCGGGGTCGGAGGCCTCGACGACGACGGGTTCTTCGGGCAGACAATCGGTATTATTATTGTCTTTCATATGAGAACTGACAACAACTTCTGTATTATTCTCTAACTCATCATTAGTTAAAACATTTTCAATTTGATTATCATTTTCTAAATTAATGTTTAATTTCTCATAAATCCCATCGAAAGCCGACCAGACGTCAGGCATATACACGCGGGTCAGTTCCAAACTCGTGGTCATGGGGTTGACGGAGTTGTCGCTGAAAAACGAGAATCGGTTAGAAATGGTCGCCAAAGAGTGCTTTTTGTACCGGTTGTAGACGAAGGTCGCAATGAGTCGCCATTTCCTGCAATTACTCAAATTCATTGCCGTCTGTTCGCCGACAACTCGAACGGCAGTTGCGATCAAATTGGGTTCTTCTGATTCATCACTTCAAGAAGATTGCCATTAATGACAGAATAGAACAGAAGACAAAGAAGAATAGCTTACAGATAACCGTCGATATGAGGATTGAATTTACCGCCGATGAGAGAGAAGCCGTCGTTTGAATTTCTTGAGACCAGAAAAGACAAGAGTTTATTGAAATGAAGAAAATATGATTTATTGCCAGAACTGATGGCATCGAAGTCTGAACCGAATATTCTTTCGTAAATATCGGAAATCGATGGCAAAGACAGAATCAAAACTTTTACGCCATATTTAAACGATTGCTTAGAACTGATGGGCAGATCCAGGGATGGGGTCTTTTCCTTAATTTCAGGCTTATTACTCGATTCGTCTCCTTCTGTGACCTCAGCTTTGTTACCATTAGTCTCTTCTTTGGTTTCATTCTTTTCGTTGTCTTTGTTTTCCTTTTCGTTGTCTTTGTTCTCCTTGTCTTTGCTTTCCTTAGAATCGGATTTTTTTGATTCTTTTTTCTTGTCTTTGTTGTCAATCACTCGAAAAGTGATTGGTTTCGGAATATCATTGATATTCAGAGTGAAATCTGTGTTAACCAACACTTCCTTGAAATCTGACGGCACGTGAAGTCCAGCAGAATATCTCTGTTTGAGGTCATAGACATTGAGTGGATTCTTGAGTATAGCCAACTTCGGGATATTCACGGGTTCGTAGCGACGCCTCACCACTCGGTTCACACCACTCACACTGTTGGGCGACTCAGACCGCTTCGGTCGACGCTCTCTCTCGCGTTCAATCTTTTCGCGCTCTCTTTCTTTCTCCCGTTCCTTGTCTTTGCTCTTATCGCCTGACCTGAGGTCACGTCCGAACTCGTCCCGATCGCGCGAATCGTTCCTCTTTCGCTCGGTCTGTCGCGTGCGGTCATTATCTCTCGCTCTGACCCTATCATCAGTGCGATTGTTGCGCTCCTCCCGTTCCCAACGCGAGGACTTGTAATTATTTTGAACGGCTGCTGTGGTTCGGGGTTGAGTCGACATTAAGTTCTGTTGGATCTGTTGCGTGAATGGCAACGAAGAGGACACAAACGCCGAGCCTATCGATGACAGAGTCATTCAAACACAAGAACTGAGACTCGAATATCCGGACAATACCTGGAGTTGAGGTGTATTGCAATTGACTGAAACTACCGGCGCCTTCATTGCGACCGCCATAAAAAGTAGTCAATTGTTGGGCCGCCGCCACTGCCTGTTGGGCTTTGGAGTAGTCGAAGGCGTGTTGGGAGGCGTAGGAGGGGTTCGACGACACCGAACTCGAGTAGTAATTGTGAGAAGCGTTTCCCGACAAAGGATTCACTGGCTCTTCGCGCGACTGCTGTTGGAGTCGATGCTGAAGATAAGTGGTGGCCACTTGTGATGCCGGCGACTGACCGGCCGATGGCGTGGTCTGACCACCGCCTCCACGACTGTTGGACTGAACCAAATGAACTTTGGATGCGTTCCACTTGAATGGCAAGTGTTCGGAATAACTGCACTCACAGTACACCTTGTCGTGGAGCTGGACATCACCGCCTTTGACAACACTAACCATTTCATCACAAATCAGGTTTTAATTGATTTTATTTTATCGCAAATACAAAAACATTTGACAAAAAGGGGTAAAAAACAGGAACTTATTATTACCTCAACTGAAAGAAAACGCTGTCATCGATGAACCCGAACTGATTGTCGATGAGTTTGGTAACGGTTCCGGTGAGAGCTCGAGACTGTTTCGACACATCGCCCGAAGAGTCTATTCACCAATTGGTCCACACATTGAGTACATGACAATTGAATGGCAAACCAAATACTCACGACTTTGTGTTTGAGTGTTTGACAACATTTTCGACACGATTTGATCGACGGATCAGACGATGGAATCGAAATCCAAGATCGAAAGCATGTCGTAAAGAGTGAATCGGATCCTACTTTTGTTACAAATGTCTTCTCAACGCATGCGTAGAACCACTCAATGGGTCGATCATAAAGATAGGCGTCGTCTTCATAGCTGTGTTCGCGCTCTCCTCTCGTATTGACATACCTTATGAGCGACCCATTCGTGTAAACAAACGTTTGTTTTGATTGACTCCCACTTTAAGACCAATTTAATTATCGTTAACAATGGGGAACTTCTCCTCTTGTTGTCTGCCCAAGAAGTCAGAAGACGAGATCAACGAAAGGACACACATTCTGGACAATCCGATCGCATCACCAGAAGGTGAGTCACGTGTCGTCTTCATGTGTTTGCCATAATTGGATCCATTTGTCGATAGGATATACAGATAATCGTTACAATAGCTGTTCCTCTGTTATGTCCCCCACTTATGGTGCAGTGAATGGCCGGACAGAACAGAACCAACTGAACAATACTTTGCACAAATTGGTGGCGAAAGTGATTGATGTCTCGTCTATTGATAATAACATTGAACAAAGCGATTGGAATGAAAGACAACGGATTTACAGCCAAAGGCTGGCAGCCATCAGAAAACCCCTTCCCCTCAAGTCTAAGCACATGCCTAACCTCCAATCTCATGGTATGTCCTCACTGTCCTCTCCTTCACTAACCACTGTTCCAACAGTTCCGCTGATCAACAGAAATGTGACGATTGAACCGATATCTGAAGACGATCTCAATCTCATCACTCATTTGAGTCAAAGAGCGAGTATTGCCGTCAGGAATGGCTTCAAAGTCCAGTGCAACGAGTCTTTCGTCGTTCAGTTTGACCCCTAATTAAGGGGAGATTTTATTATTTTGTATTTACAATAAAATTGCAAATATTTTGTATTATTTGACGTACTTTTTGGATGAGTTTGTCATCACTTTTGACATTAATTCAAGCATTCATTGACATCGACTTAAATAAACAATGAGTTCTTCGGATCTGATTTGGAGTCTGAAGAACGGAGACTTGGATTCAGTCAAAGAACTCTTCGACTCGAATGTGATAATGACTTTCATGACTGACAAACAATTAATACTTTTGATGACATCTCTTGCAGAGAGTGGACGTCAACGCCTCCCTCGACGGCCGATCGGCCATTCATTACGCCTCTGATTATGGCCACAAAGACATGATTGAGTTCCTCATCAGCAAAGGGGCGGACATTAATGTGAGTCACACTTCGGACACATTTCCCGACATATAATTGACTTCTTCGGTCGACAGGCGGTCGACAAACATGGTATCAGTGCTCTGTTGGCGGCCATATGGGAAGGACATACCGAATGCGTTAGGCTATTGATCGCCAGCGGCGCCGACAAGACTGGCCGAACACCCGATGGTCAGAGCTATTTGGAAGCGGCGGAAAAGGCAGAAATTAAGTCACTTTTGGAGTAAAAGTCAAACTATTTATCGAATGTCTGACCACTCGATGCAAATCAACTGATCCAATGGTCAGACATTCAGTCTTTTTACACAAAAATAAATTACTTTTAATACACTTGAAGTCAATGATTGGTTTTGATGTCATATCTGTTTTCTCTCAACTGACTCTTCTCTTGTATGACCCGACCGGCACCTGACCGGCACCCGACCACCTGATGTCATGGACTCTATCGACATTTGAATGTCTTTAGGAATTTATTAGAAATTATGTCTAAATTTTGTTTTTGTCACTAATTGTAATCGACTTCTGGTGTGAAAGACATCCGATGGACAACAATATGATTGATATCTCACTTTTGCCACAAATTCTGACATTATTTCAAATGAAATTCAAACTCAAATCCAATGAAAAGTTGTTTTTGAACAAAATGTTTGTTCGAGTCTTCGCTGGACTTAATGTCCAACTGATTGACAATAAAATGAAATTCGTTATCAGTTTTTAATATGGAATAAAATGCTATTTTATGGACAACTTTATACTATTGAGGGTCACATTGAGAGTCATATTAAGGGGTATTAATGAGAAATAAATGATTTATTCAAAAGGTTTTTCTCTGAGTGTCTCAGAGATCGCTTTCAACGATTCGTTCCAATGGTTTCGAAATCAATTGAATGATTGCTGTCGTGATTGTGATGACAGAGAAGCCAAGCCATAGACCCCCCAAACCCCCGAAGTCACAGATCAGTTGAATGAATGTGACGGACGGGGAGTGACGGTAGACGGCGTCCAGAACTGGTTTTCGACTCACCTGAAGACCCGTTAGATTGTTGTGGGCATAGAAGGGAATGTCAGCGAACTTGTCGAAGACGTATCGCTCAGAATGACAGTCGCGTTGACAACTGGCCTCACATTCGCCCCTGTAGTTTGTGAACTGACATTTGTTGACTTTGCGACAGAACTTGTCGTCGGGTGTGAGAAGTGTTCGTCTGTATAGGACACCACTTCGTGGCAAACACTTACAGTTCTGATGGAAAGAGAGTTTCAATAAAAAGTTGACGAAATGACTGCTGAAGAGCACTGACCTCTCGATACTTGGCCGTAAGGCACCGGGAGAGACAGTCGTCGAATGACTGCAGACTCTCGTTGAGGCCTTTGGAGGGAAATGAGTTTAAAAGTGAGTCTTCAGTGACAGTAAGTGACCTACCGGTGCGATAGTGACGACAGTCTGTTTCGTAAGGCTTTTCCAACAAATGGGAAACCGTTTTAGAGAACTGGAGGTCATAGAAGCGCGACCATTGGTATAGCGGAATAGAAGGGTAGAACTGAGGCACCGGCACCTCATTCGACGGATGAATCATTGCTCGCGCCCTAAAGTCCGTCTCGAAGGGATGGGCCGGTAGTGACCGATTGAGGGCATGACTCACGTAAAGCACTTTATTAGTCCTTTGCTCGTAATTGGAGGACTTGACGAAGAGAGAGGTGCGGAAGAGGTCACGATTCTCTTCGGTGATCGTAGTGTCCAATTGGGACAAGTATGTAAAGCACCGGTAGTCTCCGTTTATGGACTCGAGGACAGGGACCACACGTTCACAGTTGTGTATTTTGTAGCCATTCTTGATGACGGGTTGGGCGTCGAGGACACAGTCGTCGTGCAGTCCGTGCGACCAATTGTTCAGAAGATCGACAATTGTCTCATTCGGAAGAATCTTCTCTTCGAAGAATTTATGCAAATATTTGCCTAAAAGTCATTCAAAGCTTTCAAAAAGTCCTTCACTTTTGACGAAAAAAAAAACAAAAAAAACCTTTCATTTTGAAGGCATTGACTGTCGAAGAATCGTCTTTAGTCCAGAAGTTGGCGTCTCCTCTGCGGGCGCTCTCGTTCTTGATCTGTTGAACAGCCTCTTCATATTCGGGGAATCGTTGGGCGATCAGAAAGTGGGGGACAATGTCTGGGAAACATATGGTTAGGGCTGGATATTGGAACTGATAGTCGACGGGAATCTCATAGGCGAAGGACACTGTGGTCGAGTACTTCCAGTACTGCTGAAGAGCCAAATGGAAGTGATAGCAGAAGCCGAGAATTGACACGAAGAAGATAATGAAGAGATGAGGTCGAGTGCGACACACTTTGCGCAGTCGTCTCTTGAAGGTGCTCTCGTGGACAGTCAATTGTTGATCGCCTTTGGAAGTCATTTTTGTCGAAGAATGAATGCACTGATAGTGCACTCACTACACCACCACGAGAGCACAGGGAGCATAGTGCACAGGGAGTTCCCGACGCGCGTGTGCTCTGTGCACACTCTCAAGGTCTGGCACTCCCGGTGACCCCCAAAACCTGTTGACAGAATATTCTTTGACAGCTTTTCAATTAGCACCCAATGAGGAAAGCCCTGAAAGGGACTCTCAAAATCCCCTTCCATTGAATTCAATGAAAGCAATTAAAGTCAATTAAAGTCAATGAAAGGCTTTATTGAAAACACAATCAACGGATCGATTGTTATCTGGCTTTCGCTCTGGCCTTCGCTCTATAGTCCGGTCGCGCGTTCTTCGCCTTATCGATGTCTGAGGGGCCGAGAAATAGGGCGTTTGCGTCACCGATGCGTTCGTTCAGATAGAAGAAGTCCGGCGAAGACTTACAGGGAATGGCGTCCGACTCTTTCACGCAGACCAGCTTTGACTGATCAAAGCGCTGGTCAACACCACAGGCCAAAGAGGATTGTTGAATAGACATCTTATGGCCCTTTTTGCCGGCAGGAGTCGCGCAAATGTGAAAGATCTTACAGCTGTGGAGGACAGGACAGGGTAGACTCGGAGGACGGCAAGGACTCGGCGTTCGTTACTTACTCGTTGTCGACGTCGGCGTAATAGCCGTTGTCCTCACATTTGAACGTTTTCTTCACTTTTATGCCCAACTGGTCCTCAACGCCGGCCGGCAGGTCATAGGCGGCGCGTCTGGACTGAGACAGAGATGAGGACAAAAGGGCGACAAAAGGCAAATAATACCCGAAGAGAGAGAGCGGACGCACAGCAGAGGAGGCATAAGAGCGAGAAGTGGAGACACTTTTGACGCATGACTTCAAATGATTTCAAATGAAAGCAAAAGAGAAAAATGACTCAAAGTTTGGACTTTTCAGTCCTTGACATATATTTATTCATTGATTGATCAAACGTCGGGTCGGGCAACCCGTGCCCTCTCCACGTCCCGTTCGTCCAAGAAGGGAACATTCTGTCCGATTCGGTCATTCAGGTCGAAGAACATTGGGGAGGCGTCACAGGGAATGGCATCGTCTTCGTGTCTGTAAGAAGAAGTGGAGAGACAATGAGTAATATTGAGAGAGTTGTGGCGCCTATAGCTCTGCTGCCAGACCTGCACGCGAACGACGACTGGTCCCAAACGGTTCCGTTGCCGCAGAAGAACGACTCGTGCAACTGTTCCACTTGTCCACCGGCCTTATGCTGGACAAGACATCGATGAAAGATTTTGCAGCTGTAAAGCGAATCACGTCTTGAGAGGTCACGTGTCATTGAATTCAGGTTTTGTGCGCCTGAAGGGGCCAATGGAGGACAGGGGGCGGAGAGTGCGCTCATTTCGCGCCAACAATGCGATCGTGAATCCCGTGCTCTCATTAGCCCTCATTCAAAGGTCATTGACTCGCGTTTGACCGACGGCTCTATTGATGGCGCGAACAATGAGTTTAAGTTAACCCAAATTCTCGCAATTGATTGGTTGCGGAAATGGCCAAAAGTGAACGCTCCCCCCGACCCCCGATCTCCCGGAAGACTTATCTTTTGCGCAAATTATAGTAATCTTTGTGTCAATCAATAGCACTGAAAGCTATAAGAAGTTTGTCATTGATTTCAATGTAAACCCACTTATAGGTCGAGATTAACACTAAAGATGTCTTAGAATTGACTTTAATATTGAATAACAAAATCAGACAAACATTTCATGCAATCATTGGCCACAAAGACTGCAATAAAGTCTTGACAAACAGTAGTACTCACTCGTTGTCGACATCGGCGAAGAAGCCATCGCCGGGACACTCGAAGGTCGTCTTTATGTCTTTGCCCAAGACTTCTTGAGCACCGGCGGACAAGTCATAGGCGCCTCTGCGGGTCTGAAGCGCGCGTGAGATCTAGTGTGAGATAAGAGTTTTATTTACCCTTAGATGAAGACAATGAAGAGAAGAGACGAAGAGAGCGATCGTTAAGAATATTGTTTGAGCCATACTTTGAGATATGAATACATTTTCGATGGGTTTTATAGAATCGGCGAAAGTATGTCATCGGAGAAGCGCTGAAGAAGTTATGACACAAAAAGAAGAGCCAAAAACCCGTTTTGCAGACCATTCACTTTCAGGAGTTTTATTGATTGAGTGATTGTTAAAGACTTTTATTGATCGACAAATTAATGGTTTTATTGATAAATACTTTCATATTTGATGACAGCTTTCAATAAAAATATTTGTTTTTAAATGCTTTTAATTTTTGAACAAAAGTTTTCATTCATTTCTTTCATTCATTTTTCTCTTATTGAAAGTAGATTTCAAAATAGGTATTGAGTTATGGATTGTAATTAATCCCAAAATAGAGACCAAAACGTGATTTTCGGTCATTTGTGACGAGAAATGAATACAAAATTTGGAACAAAAAAAAGTTTTCAAAAGTTTCATAAATTCGAGAAAAGATTATAAATTACTGTAATATCTGTTGTCATAGAAACACAAATATTGACATCACATACATTGGGCATAAATAACGTCATCATCTCTGAAGCCCTTGTCGTTGATGAGAGCTTGAGAAACACTGGATGTAAGCGCACGTCATTTGTGGACAGAGTTAGTCATTCAAGGAGTTGTCTTCACATCTGTCCGGAAATCAGTGCCAAAGAGATTGGAATGGATTAATGGGATCAAAGAGTTTGTCCGACTTTCAGGTGATTGTCCACAACTTGGTCCACAATCGACTGAACTCTTGTCCACAGATTGACGCCAAATGTGGTCCAAAATCGCCTCAAGAGTTCAGATTCGCGAAAGCCTTGTTCGCCAACCATTCAGAGGCCGACGGTTTGTGTCCATTGATTGCCAATTGGTTCCAATGATTGTTAATTTGCAGACGAATTGGAGCTCAAAAGAGGAGACGTTTTGACTGTTTTGACACAGAATCCAAAAGGACTGAAGGGTTGGTGGCTTTGTGTCAACCACTCCGACGGTCGCACCGGTATTGTGGCCGCAAACAGGTCTGTGTCACTGTGTTTGTGGTCATTGTTCACAACAACTCACCACCAGATGGTGTCCACAGATTGCGTTTGATTCCATTGCCTTCGGCCGACTTGTTTCCATTGGGTGCTCAAAGTTGTTGTACATTGAGTGACGTCATTGATGGCCACAAACCCGTTGACGACACCCGACGCAAGAGTTGGAACGCCTTCTCCATCGAAAAGGTCGTCCAACGATCGCTTGTCTCCAAAGACTAATCTGTGAATTCCCTTAGAAGTCAGCGCTCAGGGACTTATCCACCGAATACGACATTCCTATTCGCTTCGGGTCAACGACCGGTCAGTGGAACTGTTATTCCTATTGAACTCTGATCCTCTGATCCCTTTCCTCATCCAAAAGGCGTTCATTTGTATGACTCTCCGCAAAAATTGGACGATTTGTATGACATTCCCAAACAAAGACTCGTTCTCTCCAGTGATTCGTCTGATGAGACGCCAGTCCGAGACTCGAGTCCCGACGACACCGTTCGCCAGAGACTGTCCGCCGAGAACTTGACTTCAATGGCGTCTGAGGACGAGGAACGGGTATAGTGGCCAACATTTGAGAATTATTGTGAAAACAATTGTCTTTTTCAGAGCCTTTATTGCTCGCCGAAGACGTGCTGCGATTTATACGACATTCCCGTCAATAATCGGTCGGTTCGGGAGACCAGTGATGACCTGAAGTCTGTCGGAGACTATGATTGGCCTAAAAGTAAACTCCTTTTGATGAACGAATGCATTGAAACACTCACTCAAAGTGAGTCCATTTGTTGTCAAACTCTTCAGCAATTGTTCCAAAACTTTTGTGTCGGAACTGACTGGCGATCACGTGATTGCCTTCGAACCGATATTAGAGTTGTAGAGCTGTGCCAAACGTGTCACTCTTTGGGTCGACATTTGCGACAATTCGTCACATTGTGCGAGAGATGTGTCTTCAGCGCCCGTAGTCATTGTCAGGACGCGAAGATGGTCTTCAAATTGGATCAATTGGTGCAACAGTTGAGCACATCGTTGAGTATTGTTGAGAACGCTCTTCAAGTGATGGACGACAACCGCGTCTGGACTTTGGAGCGCATCCATAGGCCACGTGACGCTCGCGCACAACACGACCACTGCGACCGACTGATGGCGTGCGCCAAAGGGTTGTCCGAAGACATCAAACACTTGAAGGCATTCATCGAAGGAAACGTCAAATGGATTTTCGGCGATCAGAACGGGAACAAAGTGTACGCCAAACCTCCCATCGCTCCTAAACCACACGCCTTGCAGTCGATGGCTCAGACGCGACCACTTCCAGCTGTGCCGGTGGCGGAGAACTGGGAGGACCGGGACTACGACGAGTTAGCGCAACACGATTACGGTTTGAGTAGTTTTTTTTGACCACAAGTTGTGTAATAAAAATGTTTTTCTTTCAGTTTGTTTGGAATCGAAACAAATGATTGAAAAGCAAATGAAGACAACGAAAGACGAGTCGAAACGCGAGTCAACCGATGGATCACTTGTCGAGTACTACCGCCGGGAGGCGTCTGAATGCGCCCGACTGTTGACGCAAAGTGTCAACGAAATGGTTGCAACCATTAACCGAAACCACCTGCAGGTGCCAAAAGTGGCGCTCTTGAATGAATCCAAGTTTGTGGTCATTTGTGCCCAGAAGTTGGTGTTTGTGTGCGACCACTTCGGGGCGAAGAGCACACGAACCACGGCTTGCATTAAGGACTTGAGTGAAAGTGTCAGAGCCTTTGTGGCCACTGTGAGGAAGTGTTCGCTGACGGGCCGGTCGTTTCCCACCAATGAGAGCGTCGAAGACGTGTTCGAGTCATTGATCTCTGTCTCACTTCTTAGCAATCAATTGGTCGAGTCTTTGCATTGAAGTCATTTCGCACTCTTTTGGCCAAACATTTAAAGACTTTGTATTGAAATAAAATATTTTTGAATACATTTAAAATGATTTATTGGTTTCGATGTCGTGTTTGGCACTTAAGGCAAAGACTAGAAGCGAAAAAAGTGTTAATTATGTCTATATTTAATGTACAAAAAACGTTAAAAATACAAAAAAGAGATTCGTTTAAGACATTTGTGACCACAAATCAGAACTCTTCGTGTCGTACAAGAGATTCCCCAAAATCGGTGGCCTGACTGCCGACGAAGACGTCATAACTGTCCACAATCTCCTCTTTGGTCAGCTTTCCGTCCTTTAATTGGAAAAAGAGTTGAGATTTGTGTCCAAAAGAGAATACGGTTTCAAACCTGATTGGTGTCCGCCTCCAGAATCAGGTGCTTCGCCTCGGCCTCCGAGTGATCGTAATCGGGAGGAATAATCCATTCCCTGATCTCATCCCTATCCATGAAACCATCTTTGTTTTTATCCCTGATTTCGTTGAACTGATTCTTCTCTCGTGAGACCCAATCGGGCACCTGATCACCGTTGGCGTCGGGCGCATACATGTCACTGATGTACTCTTCGACCGACACCTTTTGGTCGCCATTTTTGTCAATGTCTTCGAGCGTTTCGTCCACAACAACGTCTCGCATGTGTTCCGCCTCTTCGGGATGTAGAAAGTCCATGAATTCCTCTTTGGTGAGAGTGTGGTCACCGTTACGGTCGGCCAGATTCCAACGGCGCTCATCTCTCCTAAATTCAGTGATCAATTCAGTGAACAAAGAGTTCCTAAACACCAGTTCCTCCCAATACCTGAGCATTTCTTTGTAAGTGTTTGTGTCATCACTTGACACAGAATTATCCGCCAACTCATCCAAGAAGCCAAACGTCCGCTTCTTGTAGTCATCCCATGAGAGGTGAGTCACAGACGTGTCGTCGGAGGTCATTGACTTCCACTGTCGGTCCACGTCGTCAAAGATGTACTTCTTCTGTGAGATGTGAATCCACTCTTTGAGTTCGTCTGCCGTAACGAATCCGTCGCCATTTCTGTCCACTTTGTCCACCATTTTGGCCAATCTTTCTTTGCTCTCTTCGGGTGACAACTGGTCAAAGTCGTCGGCCTCTTCGCCGAGGAAGGCCTTGTGATCGTATTCGGGATTGTGTTCGTTGTGACCATTGAAGTGATTCTCGTCACCGGCCAAAGGGTCCATCACTCGGCTCTTGTGGTCGCCGTCGTTCTTGGGAATAGCGAACCCGAAAACGATGGACAGAATGACCACATTTATGAGGAACTCTTCCACGAAATAACTCGATCTCATCGTTGACGTCAAAGGCGAGCGAATGGCAAAATACTGGGATCGGAGTCGAAGAACAAAGTCATAAATGACCACAAATGGCGAAGAATGACATCCAATGAATGCCAACTCATTTCAGGCATTCATCACAACATTACACGTGTTGTCAACGCATGCGTCCAAACACTACACGATTGTCATCCGGGTCTTTGTGACCACTGACCGAACTTTCCGTCGGCTCATCACTGGTCGGACACCAGAGGACAGGACTCACTTCGGAACAGCTCTTGAGCAACGATTAAGACATTCAAAGCTCAAAACAACTAACAGTTTGTGAGAATTGTGTCAAAGAATAAGCGCTTCATCACTGGTGGGGTCACCACGACAGCCACC
Organism: Quadroppia sp. Gr-Ori-00064; assembly: GCA_034700825.1. Classification (NCBI taxonomy): domain Eukaryota; kingdom Metazoa; phylum Arthropoda; class Arachnida; order Sarcoptiformes; family Quadroppiidae; genus Quadroppia; species Quadroppia sp. Gr-Ori-00064. The sequence continues at coordinate 13,674 of JAQIXR010000167.1, read as the reverse complement.
ACTGAAGCACCATGATTGAGCATGGTCATGGTCTGGGTAGTGTCACCTTGCACACCTGAAGTCAATTCCGCCCCTGTGGCCAACTCCGCCCCCTTTGCAACATATTATTTGTGGCAAACAATCGGCGAAACAATTCGTTCAAATTCTTGAGCTTAATCTCACTCAAGAGGTCGTCATTCGTGACTGGATGTCACTCTTTGATCGGCGGATCAAAGCGACCGAAACTGGTCTCAAAGTGAAAATCATTGCACTTCCCATACATTGATGACGACATCTGTGGTATTGAAGTGCAGTTGAGGTGAAAACAAACCATAGACTCAATGATAGACTCAATGATTGACTGTTTTTTGAGGAAAAACACATTTATTGCAAAAAAACCACTTTTTTAACAAAAATGTCTGAAATGTCTGAAAAAGTTACCGAAGAGTCGGTGCAGTCGTTGACAGGACTGCTCTTCGGGTCGCCAATCAATACCATACTTACAATTGTGATCGCATTCCTCATCTATAAGTTGATCAGAGGTCGCACCAGAAGAAGCGCAGGTATGTGAGGAAAGGCTGATCGCAAACACATGACAGTGAGTTGTTTTCAGAGGACAGTGAGAGCGAGGCCTTCAAACTGCCGGAACCGCTGCCCAAACACGACATGACATTGGATGAGTTGCGCAAATACGACGGCAAAGGAGAGGACAAACGGATCTGTATCGCAATCTTAGGCAAAGTCTATGATTGCACGAAAGGTAAACAAAGATAACAGAGATGTCCTTCAGAGCTAATCTCGTCTTCTGTGTGAAGGGCATCGCTTCTATGGCCCGGGCGGACCCTATGCGCCCCTCGCGGGACACGACGCCACCCGAGCGTTGGCCCACTTCGACGTGGAAGCGGTCAAAGAGGATTGGGACGACGTCTCGGATCTGACGCCATACCAGATGTCGAGTGTCAACGAATGGATGGAACAGTTCTCCGAGCGCTACGACTATGTGGGACGTCTGGTACGAGACGTGTCGGAGAAGATCGACTCGATTGGCGACGAAGACGAAGAGGAAGTGGTGGACAAAAGTCACGAATAAATAATTTTTTTACTGAATTGTTATTCAAATTGTGATTCATTTCAGCCGAAAATGAGTTCAAAAGTTCTTTTATTTTAATCTCATTAAGAGTTTTGTGTTTTTATCGTTATTTTAAATCCGGTTTAAAGTGAAGAATGATTTTATGTAAAGATATTGAAATCGATTATTAAAACCATTTTTAAGACATTTTTTGACGTCATTTATGTTCTGTTTGTCTATTGTTTTGAGTGAAAAAATGGCTAAACTTTGAACCAATGAAGACATTGTTTGGACAATCGTTGGTGTATTAAGACATTGACCATTGAAACGATGGCCACATTAGGCATCACTTCGCCTATATCTGTGGCCGAACCACAAGAGTGTGACCTCAAGGCTAGCGAAGAGCTCGAGAAATGTCTTCGTTGTTTCGATCTCTTCGAAAGCGACGACGAAATGCAGCTCCGGATGAATGTGTTGTCCAAAGTGAATGAGACGGTGCAGACATGGATCAAAGAGGTGTCGGCGAAGAAGATGCCCAAACAGAACGCCGAACTCATGTCCGGAAAGATCTTTACATTCGGTTCGTATCGATTGGGTGTTCACACGCGAGGCGCCGACATCGACACCCTGTTGGTGGCGCCCCGACATGTCGAGCGCACGGACTTCTTCACGTCCTTCTCGGAGACGCTGGCATTGGTGCCCAACTGTGAGTACGTGAGACCCGTTGAGGAGGCCTTCGTTCCCGTAATTAAGACAAAGATAGAAGAAATAGAATTAGATATTCTGTTCGCGAGACTCGCCCTCAAGAATATACCTCAGGATCAGGACCTCCGCGACGGCTCTCTCCTCAAGAATCTGGACGAGAAGAGCGTGCGTTCACTCAACGGGTCGCGCGTCACAGACGACATTCTGCTGTTGGTTCCCAACCATCAGTCCTTTCGTCTCGCGCTCCGAGCGGTCAAACTCTGGGCCAAAAGGCGCGGCATTTACTCCAACGCTTTGGGCTATTTGGGGGGCGTCTCGTGGGCTATGCTCGTGGCGCGCACGTGTCAGCTCTACCCGCGCGCCGCCGCCGCCACTCTTCTCCAGAAGTTCTTTCTCGTGTTCCGTCAGTGGCCGTGGCCTAAGCCAGTGCTTCTTCGGCACAACAGCGAAGACAACCCTAATTTGGGTTTCACTGTTTGGGACCCGAGAGTCAACCCCTCCGATCGCTATCATCTGATGCCAATCATTACCCCTTCATATCCTCAACAGAACAGCACATTCAACGTCACGCCCTCAACCAAATCCATTCTCACCCAAGAGTTCATTCACGCCTCAGAGGTCATTGACCAGATTATGAGCGCTCAGACCCAATGGCAGGCCCTCTTCGAGCCGATCCAGTTCTTCGCTAAATATCGCCACTTCATTACACTCCTGGCCAGCGACTATCCCGAGTGGACGGGTCTCATAGAGTCCAAGATTCGACTTCTGGTGCAATATCTTGAGAGACATCGATGTATTGCTTTAGTTCACGTCAACCCCAAGTGCTATAAACGCACGGTTGACGTCACGGCGACGACTGTGGCCGAAGATGGCGGAGACGGCGAGGGGACGGACGGCGGCGATCACGACGTCAAGACCACTCAAGTAGTGGAGAACATGTGGTTTATTGGCCTCGAGTTCAACAAAACCGAAGGCATTAACGTCGACCTCACGGCTGACATCAAGACGTTCGCCGACACCGGTATGTACGGGTGTTGTGTGTGTCTGGTATGACCTCTTTTGCCCTTTCCTTGCAGTGACGGCCAGCGCTAAAGTGGCAAGGTTCTACAAGACAGAGATGACTATCGACACGAAACACGTGAAGAGAAAAGAATTGGGACAATACTTACCGCCAGAGGTCTTCAGAACCTCAAAGTCTGCCAAGACTTCCAAAGTATGACTCCTTTCGTACTCCTTTCGTATATCGAATGTCAATGTCTTTGCGCTTCAGATCCCCAGTAGTCCTATCAATGACACCTCTGGTGGCGGAACAGTGGCGGACACGACGACAACGACGACGACGACCACAGATCGCAACGACACAGACGACGGTCGCAACACTTCCATCACAAGCAATGACATCATCGACGGCAACGACCACTCGAATGGCGACCAATTGCTAGACGTAAGTGAGAACTCTTTGTCGACCTTTTTTTGGTCACACTTTGAGATCTCATTCCAGAACTCGAATTCTTCGAAACGATCTCAAGAAGAGGACATCAATAGTGAGCCTCTGAAGAAGTGTTTGCGAACGGGTGTGGAGAACGCGTCGCCTCCGAACGTGAGTCACAGAACGGGAAGAATGTATTTGATCTGACAGTTGTGTCTCCTTAGGAAACGGCGACCACTCTTTGAGCCGAAGAATGTTTGGTAACAGTTCTTAAGTGTTATTCCAATCCCTTGTCATCTCTTTAGTCATAAGATTAATGTTTGACTCGTTTCTAGTTGTGATCAAAGTTTTCATTGGCTTTCCTTTTATATAAAAAAAAATATCTGCCATTCCTTTCGGTAAGTATTGATCGCAATCCAAGAATTTGTTCCCAAAAAATCTTTTGTAAACTTTTTGATTGTTTGTATTCATCAATAAATAACGTATTATTTCATGCAATCGTGTCATCACTAGAGGTCTCACTCGACTCCCGAACCCCTTTTCGTGTCCACTCATTCCTCTCATGTCTTTGTCCATCGATTGTGATTATCTTGTCTTTGTTGAAGCGATAGCTCTTCGACAGCACTTCTGTCACTGTGTGTCCCGAAGTCGGTGTCTCTGCTCTCAAAGAGGCAGATGTGGGCCACAGGTGTCGACGTCTAGCGTTTCGCCATTTTCTTGCATTTCATCATCTCTTCAGTCATTGAGTCATTCAAACGTCAACAACAAATGAAGAATTTTGGGATCAAAACAATGCAAAGACAATGATTTTATGTGTGCTTTAGTTTGTGGTAAACAAGAGAAAAATGTCTCATTTCTTGTGCTCTTTTGGTTCAAAAACCAATTTATTGAGTGAAGACATGTCTTCATCACATCCTATGTTGTGGTCAAAGCCCACGAATCCTGATCTGATCTCGTGGTCATATCCGCCGCCGAAGAACAATATGTGCGCAAAACTGTTGACACAAATCAGTGCAAAGTTTGTCAACTTTAACAACAATTGTAACAATTCTTTGAGAAATCCGTTAAAAGTGACCAACAGTTCCAGAATCGAAGAACTGCTGTCCACTCAAGTGCTGACGAGATTCGCTCCAACTCTGGTCACAGACATGTCGTGTGCTTTCAGTGATATCTCGTGTGACTCTTCGTCGACGGCAGAGAGAACTACCATCGCTGTCGACGAAGACATCCCTGTCCTCAATGGCGACGACATTAGTGTTGATTCCGACTCTTCGACCGAAAGGACGAATAAAATGCAAATCAATGACGAAATGGTTTTGGATTCGATGCAAAACGACAGACAGAAGAAGAAGAGACGAAAGAGAAGGCGTCGACGAAAGCCCAAGACGTCCGCCAAGTCGTCGACCGACTGTTTTTTGACCGAATGTCGAAAGGAATTCATTTCTCTTCTGTTCTCCGAATCCGACTCCTATGAGAGCAGTGAAGGCGAAGAACTCAGTCTTTGCTTCGAATCAATTGGTTCTGATTTAGAGTTAATGTGCAATCGATTGTTCGTCGACTACTTCTTCGCCGACGCGAGGAATGGCAGATGTGATGCCATGTCTTCGGTGAGCGAATGTGTGGCGCGAGGAGTGGACGAAATCGACTTTCGGCGACCACTGTTGCCGACGACTGTCCCCTTAGTGGTGGTGGACGAGAGCGAGTCGGAAGTGAGTGCTGTCGAGGAGTCGGTGCGCAAAGCGAACGACAAGTGGTCTCAAAGCTATTGCGAAGTCTCGGCCGAAGAGCGAAAGTCATCGAAAGTGACGTTCAATTCAGACAAGCCTTGCGTTCATGTGCTCTACGTTTGGGACTTTGCGTCCCGACAGTCCCGATGCGGGCATTGGGAACAGTTGGCCAGAGATAGGCAGCGCTTCGCAGAGAAATGTCGTCGCATTGAGTCCAAAATTGGTCACGTGTTGGACGCAGAGCACCGGCAGAAAGTGTTGTCAAATATATTGTATTCACAAATAGTTTAATAAATTGTTATTTATGTCTAATAATAATGTAATTCAAATTCAATACAAAAATCTTTTAATAAAAAGTATTATAAAATCTCTTCGTCTTTCACGCCTTCGTCGGCGCTCTTCATGTCTGCGCTGTCGCTGCTGTCTGTCGACGAAGACGTCAATTGAGACGCTTTGGGTGTCTGGCCCTCCAGAGACACCAACGTCGCCAACAGGTCTGTCCTCTGCTGTTGAGTCATTCCCGTGTGGATCAGTTGCACGAGAGAGTCGAATGTGGCCGAAGGGAAGTCCTTATAGAGACTGAAGTGCAAAGTGAGTGACGACACGACGTATGGCAACACTGGACTCACCTCTGGATCTGTCGCGTGAGAGCATCCCTTTGAATGCAACGAATGTTCTCGAGAACAGTCGAGTCCTGAGACTCCAACTGAGTGGCCAACCATTCGGCGACAGAGCGGTTGTCGTCGTCCCACAAGTGTTGCTAAAAGAGAGAGAAGAGTGTGTGAGAGGAATGACATAACATGACATGACATACGTTGTGTTGGCCGTGGGCTTCGATAAACCAGCGCCTGATCATTGAGGCCGTCTCGGCGTCATTCTTGTCACAGATGATGGACTGAATCTCATTGCGAACTCTGTCCTCAAAGAGCGCGCGCCGTAAGTGCCAGAAGAAATAGTTGCGCGCTCTTTGCCACTGAACGATATCACAAATACATCCCTTTTCATACATTCTCATCGGTGTGTCGTGAAGGTCAGCGAAGGCCAGCGCCAACTGGTGGTACATTCCCATAAGCGCTGTCTCCCGTTCCCGCAGTTCGCGCTCCAAACGTTTCTTCTCGTCCGCAGAATTCGATTCATTGATTTGGTCTGCATTTGAGAGACAGAGAGAGTTAGAGACAGAGAGCCTATGAAGAGAAGAGAAGAGCACTCACTGAGCAGTTGTCGACATCCCTGGTCACATCTGTGCATTGTCTTCACGAGATCCTTCTGACGGAAACGGATCTCAACAGTGCCTTCCGGCTCGAGGACACCACCCCTGCCGTCGGGGTCGGCGAACATCTTCATGTGTCGCGGATTTATTGTCGCGTCTGAACACAAGAGAAGACAAAAATGTTTTCATTTGAATGAATGAATGTTTGGCAGAGAATACGAACCCAAGACAGCCCACGCGCCGCCCCTTAGTTCGGCAAAGGGTGGAATGTAGACAATGATTGGTTGTTTGTATTCGTGAAGAGCGTCCACAATATATGCGCCGAATTTCACCACCTGATCGTACATGTCTTTCATACCCCCTGAAAAGCCCCTCCAATTGGCGAAAATGATTAACGGCAGGTCTTCGCGAGAGAAGTCCTCTATGGCCTGCGCGGTCTTGAATGCCGAGTCGGGAAACCACACCTGACCGGCCTGTGAGACGACCTTTGTCTCTGAGTCGAGATTCGCCGGATCCGCTGGAATGATCAGTTCTATGGTTCGCGTCTCCACTGCTATTACGCCCACAGGAATACCCCCGAGACGTGCCCTTCCCGTCACCACCGTTAGCGCCCATCCGCTCATTATCTCCTGCCACGAGCCACGGTCGAAGAAGCCGTCCTCCCATACGCCCTGTGCGTTCTCACGTCCCGCCAACATCCAACGGGGGTCGTATGGCGAAGGGGTTGGCGTAAAGGCGATCTCGCGGTCAATCGGATCCAAAGACTCAATCATAGGCAGAGGTGCGAAGCGTTGACACGGCATATAAGACAACCACTTGAGAATTGTGGACACGCCCTCCAAGTCGTCCTGAGCTGTCGTATGACTGACACCATTGGCGTACATGATCTGAACGCCCCCTGGAGTCGAGTGAGAGAGTGAGTGAGTGCATGGAATGGGCGATGGAATACCCAAATACCCAATTGGTTGTTAGATGTGTACACTTCTCGACCCAAGAGCTTATTGAGAGCACCGGCACCCGTCAAAATGATGTGCGAGTTCTCGACCTGAATCACGCGCTGAGACAGACGCGCCAAATACGAACCGATGCCAATGGCCCGACACGTGACCATTGTTATGGTGATGATCTCGTTGTAGGCCTGAGAGGACTCTCCCGCTATCATTCCGGCGAACTTGAGATTCTCGACGCCCAGACCCTCTCCCTGTCCAATAATGTCTGTAATCTTGTATCGCGTCTCTCCGTCCTCAACAATGAGCTCAACTTTGACCGAATCGGCGACTCTTTTGTACTGCTCTGGAGTCAGAAACAGGTATTTAAAGCCTTTGTCGGGATTGGTGTCGTCGAACCAGGCCACCTGGAAGTGCTCCTTCACCTCCTCGGCCAGACCGATGCGCGCGCCCGAATTGGCCGACAGATAGACGCGAGGAATGCCCATCGCACGCGCCCTCTCCGACGCCTTCTGGAAGACCATATCCTCTTTGGGTCCGAAGACACCCAACAGATGCGTGATATCATTGCCGATGACAATGACGTCGCGTCCCTCAGGGTATTCAGGCGTGAAGAGAGTCATACGCCAGGCGCACATTCCGCAGTCGTTCTCTCCGTGAACTCTCTTCATCTCAATCATTCGCGAAGGGTTTGTGGGATCGATGACCAGTTCCATGCATTGCATGACTTGTGCCGGCATTTCGAGCTCTGGTCTACACTCGAGATACTCGTCCCACATCTTCGTGAGCGCCGCCTGAAACATGTCGGGGAAGTCGTATATATAAGTCGTTCCGTTGCTCTGCGCCTGAATAGAGAGGAAGGGAAAGGAGTGTTAGGCAGGAAAGGGGTCGGCAATGACAAACCTGGAAGCGCTTGAGTTGGAGATAGTCTTTAGTCATATATGGCGTAGAAATGGGCAGATCGTGAAGTGGACCGGGTTTTCCAGTGCCCGGCCACGCCTCAAACTTCATGGCACCGGACGCCACGTCCAACACCTCTTTGTATAAATGCATGTCCAGATAATAGCCGGACTCGTTGGCCAACAGAAGACGAAATGGCGTACATTTGGCAGTGGGTGTGGAACGGATGATCATTCGGATCTCCGCCTGCAATACCCGTAACTTCCAGAGTCGGGGGCCGTAACGCATAACCATATTTCGGACGTTTTCGGCGATCTGTCGGCGACACAAAAAAGATAACAAAGAGGTCCACAAAAGCACTCAAAGACCGCAACCAAACACACGATTAGTAAATCTATTCTAAGAGTTAGCACCGGAAGCGAACGACTGGCCGTACATAAGGTACCTTAGCCGGATCCATCGTGACCTTGGGCACGAAGTTCAGGAATATGTGATTGCAGTCAGTCTTCGGCGCCAACGCATGCGTGAACGCCACTTCCAGCTCATCCATGGCCTCCAGAAGCAGTCGTTCCCCTGAATTGGGCGACAATGCAGTGCGACGTCAGTCAGTCATACAAACCATACATACCTTCGTTCTGCAGGAACTCATACGACGCCTCTTTCGTAATCAGATCCGAGTGACGAATGATTGTACGGACGAAGAATCGAAAGTCGGTCACCTGTTGGCCAGGCGCCAGTACTTTCGCCTTTCCCAAGTATAGGTGCATCTTCTGACTGGCCGTTGGAATGGCCTCCAAGTCATAGTTTCGCAGGCGATTAATCTCGAGCTGAAAGGCCAGCGCCGGCTCCAGATGTCGATAAATGGTGTCTTCGGAGTATCCGTTGCGGAAACGGAATGTGAAATATCTCGGGAATCGGTATTTGTCGCACACAATAAAAGTCATTCTTCTGATGGACTGCTTCTCGAGATCTGCTCTTCTCGAGTGACAGAACTGTTGGAAGCGTTTGGTGAGAATGGCGTCTTCAGTGCCATCGGATTTGATGGTAATGTTAATGATATAAATGGGTTCGACGTCTTCGATGAGCGCCTGGAATGACAGCGATTGTGTCCGCTCTCTGGCCACCAAAAGGGAACCACTTCTCTGTCGAGCGGGCGGTGACTGAGAGACGTCACCACTGGCGGACTGATGCCATTGGTTGCCATCGTTGACATTGATGTCCTCTTCGGATTGGCGTAGAATGTCAATCAGATTGTCGAAGTACACCTACAGAGTGGAAGAGGGTGTGAGTGGGGGCACAGGGGGGCACAGGACTCCTCCCTTACCTCCATTTGTTCCATTGTGTTGAAGGCAGCGATGAGTCCAACCCTATAATTGCTAAACGAAATGATTTGGTTTTCATCACTCGTTTCGCTCATCACAGCTATGGACGGACTGGGAGTGCCAGCGCTGGCCGTTGTGGGGGTGCCCGCGGGGTTCACTATCGATGGATGAGAGGACGGAAGGATAAAGTGATAGACAGCGCACGGAATAGAGGCGTCGCGCGAGACAGCGGTCGCGGACTTTGAGTGCAAACTGTCGACTGAGTGGCGCTCAGGAGAGCCGAGGATCGAGTGTTGCAGCGAAACCATCTCGTAGGAGATGTAGGCGCGTCGTACGTACACCTGAGAGGAGGACAGTGAGTGTGTGAGTGCGTGAGAGTGGACAGGCATTAGAGATGGCATACCTCGAGCGCCGCTCTGCGGACGACAACATTTGAGTGATAGAAGAATTGGTGCAAAACGTCGAAAATCGAAGTTTCGCTGAGAATTAGTTTGTTTAAGACGTTTGGCTCAAACTCGTGCGAATAGATGTCGATTGCGGACAAGAAGATGGACTCCATTTGGTTGTGGCGAAGAGCGAAAGGGGGCTGATGGGCAGAGATGAGCACCTGACGGGCCCTGAGCGCCACCTTTGCGTTTTCGGCTTTGTTGAGAATAGTGAGAGCGTTGAGAATTGAAGACAACTCGTCAGTGATTCCCGGCTCGTGTCCGCACAGGTGGTCAATGAGCTATGGGATGGTATGAGAGTTAAAGATAAGAGAAGAGAGAAAAAGACCGACTTTTATGATGAGTTGATTCTTCTTCGTTACGGAGAGATGAGAAAAGATCTTCTGTACGACTGACGCCATTCCCTCGTCTTTGAACTTTTCGCGCAATTGAGAAACACATTTGTCGTAGTGTCCGGACTGGAAGTGCTGTTCAACTTCGATGTAGTGTTTGACGAGGTCTTGGACACAAGAGCGCATGCGTCCCCGAATACCGTTGCGATACCTCTGAACCAATTGAACGATTCCTTGAGTGTTGAGGAAAAAGACGTCGCGATCGGCCCTCTTCTGGAGTGTAGCCGCGTATGAGTCGATGACAGACGCGATCTGTTGGGAGGGAAAGGCGGCCAAAATAGCGGTAATGTTGCCTAAGAAGTGGTGTTAGAAATCAGTATTAGAGGAGAACTGAAACTCAAAGTCAAACTCATTTTCATTACTCGAATAGTTTGTCATTAGTTTTCGAATGGATTTCTCCACCTGTGCTGGGATTCGACCAGAAGTCGAAGAGATTATGTCCTGGAGTTCGAGAAGAGGCAGTCGTGGATCGCGCAGACACTCCATGAACTGTTCCACGAAGTGATTCATGTGTTGAGTGAAATACGGCTCCGGAAGGCCATAACCGCCCAAAACGTTCTCCAAATGGTTCTTCGCGGCCACAAAAGTCACGTTCAGTTTGGTCTCTGCGCCCACAATGTGATTGTCAATCGGCGTCGAACTCGTGGACGAGACGCCAGAGGACTCTTCGTCGCCTGCGGTCAAAGACTTTTGTCTGACATTTGGTCTGAAAGTGAATGCGAACTCACTTTCGTCGCCCAATTGGTCGAAGCCTTTTGTGAAGAGTTCCGCGCGATGGACACGTGTCGGGTCGTCCAGATCGAGTCGGGCCAGTATAGAGCCGGCCTCCAAGACGGCACCCGAACGCTTGATGTGATGGACATTACCCGACTCTTGTGTCGTGAGAGTCATAACCATCTTCATGACCTCTATCTCGGCGTACGCCTGTCCTGAGTAGACGTGTGTACCGTCTTCTACGAGGAACTGAAGCAGTTTTCCTGTGAAAGAATGAATGGATGAATGAATGAATGAATGAGAGAGAGAGAGAGCGCCTACCGGTTGAGGGCGACCTCAGAATCGTCGGATCGTTCTCTTTGTCGAAAACACAAGTTCTGTTGCCAATGACAACCCGATACCGGTCCACCTCTTCCTTCATGTATGTGGTGTGCGAAGAGTGGTCGACAGAGAGAAGGAGTCCAGAGTCGGACATTCGGTGGACTTCCACTTCTTTGCGGGTGTTATTCATCACAAGAAAATAGCTATTGTTTCCCGATTTGGTCACATTTACGACATACTTCACGCCCTCATAGATCAGCTCAACGTTCTCTGAGTTGGACAGTGTGTTGGCGGGCAGTATCTGTCCCTTTTGGAGCGACAACTGGAAGTGTTGCCAATTGTTCTGTTGATGGGAATCGACGACATGAATGCAACCACAGATCAGAGCTAAAGATCTTCTGGGCTTTCCTGTGGCAGACGAAGAAGAACGTGGATCAGATCAGAGCTAAAGACATCCAAAGACATACCTGACTGAACGCGTTCTGAAATCAGTTTGTCTAACCATCCGGTGTTGATCTCATTCTTCTGGAAGTCTTCCGTTTCCAACAAAGTTATCAAATACTCGACAGTCGTTCGAAAGTCTCCACGAATTGACAACTCCTTCAGCGCCAGAACCAGATTCTCGCGCGCGTCCTCTCTGTCCTCTCCCCACGAGAAACAGTGACCGAACTGAGAGTCAGCGAACTCATGAAGACCGCCAGACGCGCCCACAGAGAAGTAACCCCAGACGTTCTTCGAGCCTAAGCATAGAGAGAGTGAGTGTGTGGTCAACGAGTGGTATTCAACGAGAACTCACTTCTGAAGTTCAACTCCTGAACGGTTCCAGAGGACGGCTTGAAACCTTCGTCCGGATTCTCGGACGTGATTCGGGCGGCGATCACATGACCCCAAGGCCGGGAACGTGAGCGCGTGAAGTCGATGTCAGTGTCAGCCCAACCGCTTTCGCCGTAGAGAAGACGGATCTCTTTGATGCGATTGAGGCGAAGACCCATTGCTATCTGCAACTGACAGGCGGGAAGATTGACGTCTGTGACCATCTCTGTGCAGGGATGCTCCACTTGTAGGCGTGGGTTCAGCTCCAAGAAGTAGAACTTTTGTTCGTTGGGGTCGTAGAGGTACTCAACGGTTCCTGTGGACACATAGCCCACCATTTTGGCCAAACGGACGGCCGCTCTTTCCATCTCTACGAACGTCTCGTCTTCGGCTATAATACATGGCGCCTCTTCTATGATCTTCTGATGGCGTCGTTGAATAGAACAGTCGCGACCAAACAACGAGATGGCGTTCCCGTACTGATCGGCCAACAGTTGTACCTGTGGTCAGAGAGAGGGGAAAGTCATGTTATGGTAATGATCACAAATGCCTTCTCCGCTCACCTCTAGATGTCGCGCACATTTGGCCAATTTCATCACAAAGATAGGACTTCCGGGAACTTCGCTCTGAACCTGACGGAACATCTGCGGGAAGTCGTCCGACGATTCGCTCTTTCGAATGCCTTTCCCGCCTCCGCCCTCACTGGCCTTAATCATGACGGGAAAGCCAATGGTTTGGGCGGCGACCAGTCCTTCGTTGATGTCGTGGACACAGCCTTTGCGGTAGAGATCGGGAGGAATCTTGAAATTCTGTCCTTCTTTCCAATCGGCGCACACAAGACCGGATCCACTCCACGGAAGCGTTGGCACATTGGCCGTCTGGGCCACGATTGAAGAGGCAATCTTATCGCCGAGTGCCCACATAGCGCCGTGTGGCGGACCCATGAAAGCGATTCCAGACTTTCCCAACAGTTCCGGCAATTTGGGATATTCGGAGGCGTGACCCCAACCCGCCCAAACCGCCTGAACATTCATGCGTTTAGCGATGTCTACAATGAGCTCAACGTTGGCGTAGTTGTTGTTGTTTGTGCCTCCGGGCACCGGCACATAGTGGTCGGCCATTCGAATGTATTCGGCGTTGGCCTTCAAGTCTTCGGGCGTGACCTTCGAAGGGAGAGAGGACAGGGGCACATAAGACAACATAAGACACAAACAGAAGACAACAGAAGACATACCATAACAACGAATCGAAGCGCTCTTTCGTTCCTAAAGATCTCATAACTCCATCGTCTGATAGACCGCATGCACTTCACGGCCGCTATGCCATTGTTGGCGATTAGGATCTTATTTATGACTTTCGTGCCATTGAAGCGTTTGATGAACTCTTCGGGAGTGGCGAGAGTCAGGTCCTGTCGATCGCGGTCTTGTAGTGACAAATGTATTCCAGACATGGATTGTCTTAATTGACGGCTCTGTCTGTGGAAGCGTTTGCTGTCCATCATCTCCACAGTCAGTGAATTGTGATCACTTTCCTCGTCTTCGTCCACCAAGAACTCTGGTTCGGGTGAAGAAGAGTCGGGCGCAGCGTTTATGGTGAAAATGGGTTTTATTTCACAACTAAAGGAAACAAATTGAGGAAAGCGTTGAGGAAATGGCAAAACATTGAAGAGTTTGTTGTTGTGTGTGAGGGGAAGGGGTGGG
>JAQIXR010000166.1:0-44303 GCA_034700825.1 Quadroppia sp. Gr-Ori-00064 | reverse complement strand
ATCCCATCAAAGATGACACCAATGAATGGATTTTCGATAAGTGTTTGATTGAAAAACAAAATAATTTGGTTATAAAATCAAATCTGAAGACAATTCTAAAGAAATCCGAATCAAAGAAACGAAAAATTATGGCAAAAGTGAAAAATATTTGCAAACAAACGAATGAAAAGAAAAAGATTTTGAAATTTGTCTCAAATATGGAATTGTCTTCAACTCTGTCGAAGCCATTGCTGAAGACATTCGGTTTGAATGCATTCACCGATAATCACATTCCATGTCTTTTCTCGAAAGCCATTCCTTTCACTTCGAAACCCATTGTTTCAAATGATTTCAAACCGAAAAAGTTGTGTGAATTCAATGAATGGAAGACATCTGACGTCGAAGTCATGTCTCAAAAGTGGGAATTGAGTGAACCGTTGAATAAAGACTGCTTTCACTACTCATTCACTCGAAGACAACGACTTGAGAAGCGTTTGCGGACAAAGAGTGGTATCAATTGGAGCTCAAGACTGGATTCACGTCATTGCAGACAACTGTCCATCAGTTTGACGCCAATCTCAGACAGACCTCAATGTTGTCGACCAATGACTGGCATTATCGATGAAAACGAGCCATCGTTTGAACCACAAATGTCTTCAAAGTTGTTGTTCGAAGACTTGAACCAATGTTTCAATCATTTGATGAATAAGTCTTTTGAAGACATCGCTGTCGACGTCGATAGAGAACAACTCAAACAGATAGCCATCGAAGACATGAAAAGCGCTTTCGTTTTGATTGAAAGCAATGATAAAGTGATGCAAACAATGGAACAGTTGGTCAAAGAATACTCAAAGCATGAGAACAATTGAAAGACATTTGTGTCAATGAATACATGGATAAAATACAGACTTTTTTGTGATATTTTTAACACTGATTTCGATAATGACTTTCTGTTTATAAAAACATTTTTTGCTAACAAATGAACAAATATTAAGACATTTAACTTATAATTCAAAAACATTTCATTTAAATTCAAGTCATTTATAAACCCTATAAATATATGTGATTATAAGACCCTTAATATTCAATATATGTTATTATAAACGACAAAAATATGTATTTATATGTATTTATGCATTTTTAATCTCTGCCAAAATAACCCTTTTCTATGATTCGGACACATCTTCAAACCGTTTCTTAATATCTCTAACCAAAGAAGATATGTATTTATGTGAATTTATAGGTTATAGTCATTAAAGACCACAAAGTATTGGATTAATTGTCAAATCAGACGATCATAAGAATGAATGGGACTTCAAATTGTGCTTAAAGTCCAATCATTGCCAAAAAGACGATTAATAATTGATTTACAAATAATTTTTTAAATATTTTATTTCAATAATCAATGTTTTAAACAATTATTTTAAAACAAAGACATTTTAATTCACTTAAAGACTGAACATTAAAAATGGATAAGAAGTCAAACAAAAATGAGATAACATTTGAAAAAATAGTTTCATATCGTATAAGAAGTTATGACTAAATTGGATGTGATTTTAATGAGAAATGTTTTGATGACAATTTGTTCATCACTTAATGATCACTTTTAATGACAAAATGTCTACAAATAATAGGCTTTATATTTTGAAACTTAAGACTATTAACCATAAAATATTTGTTCTTTACATCTCTGGTCACAAAATATATACATTTTGTTCGTTTGTCAACACATTATCTTTCGGTTTGTAGTTTACAATCAATTATATAAATTCTGTTAATATAATGCTTTCCAAACATTTATCGCTTGAAACAAATATTCAATTATTTTTAACTATCATTTGATCTCTATTTCAAATAATATCATTTCATTAAATAATATGAAATTTAATAACCATTAAAATATGAGAGATGAGGAAAGGGATCAAATATTTATATATTTTAATTATTGATAAAAATGAAAATCAAATGAAAATCAAATGATAATTATCTAATGAAAGCAATTGTTTTTCATTATTATAATAACTTTTCAGAAAAATCAAAATAATTACAATTATTACTTCAATTTCTAAACATTTTTGTATTTAATATTTAAATTAAAACTTTTTAAAACTAAATAAAAATACATTAATTTTAAACATTTATAAAATCCTTTATTATTTTGTTTGTACTTAAGCTATAAATAATATAATATTTTTGATATAAATAATTAATTTCTTCTAAAACAATATTTTCTTTAAAGCAAATGAAATAAAAAATATTTAAAATATTTTCTTTGATTAAAATTGTTTTGAACTTAATATCGATTTTTATAAAATCTTTGGCAAAACAAACGCTAACACTAAAAGCCATTATCTTTTGTTCACATTTCTAAACATTGAAATAATACCAAATATTTTTAAAACGTCAAAAATATTTAACAAATTTTGAACATTGATTGAAATTTCAGCAATTGTTTCAAGTCGTTCAATGTTTGATATCTTGCATTAATGACCCGGAATATGGAATTCATTGTTTTATATGAGCTATATCTTCACCAAACCATTTGAAGACTCATTAATTCATTTGTTAAGTGATTAACAAAATATTATTGCTTTGAATTTTGTTAATACATTTCTTATGAGTCAATGATTTATTGATTGGATATGAAGTCAAACAAAACATCATTTGATTTAATAATTTCAAGAAAATAATGAATCTCTTGATGAAAGACAAACAAAAGTCGTTTTAAAAAAAAGTTGAGTTATTTATGACTCAAAATATTTATAAATGTTTTTTATAATAAATGATAGTTTTGTTCAAACACTACTAATAGTAAAATGTATTAAACCTTTTCACTGTTGAGTTCGGCGTTTGGGGATATTCTCTGAAGGTTTGGATCATTTGTTTCAAATCTACTATAAATTGCTTTAACGATTGGACTTTGAGTGGACACGACGTTCCCTGATATGGGATTCGTTGCGATGTTCATCATATTAGTGCTGTTGACCCCCTGTGCCCCATGTTTTGGTTTGGGCAGATGTCTGTTCTTGAACTCCATTTGGCATATCTTCATGACCTCCACCTGTGAGGCCAACTTCTGGATCTCTTCTTTCAGTTCTTCGTTTTCCTGATATAAATCAGTGGTCTCTTCGTGGACGAGACCGACGCCATTGATAGAGAAGGACGCCGTCACACCTCTGGCCCGCACTCGATTGTCCCACGAATCTCCCTGTCCTTTAATCACTCTATAAAACTAAATTTATTTAAATTTAAAAAATAAGTCAATTATTTGTATTGATTTATGAATACTTTTGGACCAAAAATCAATATAACAGTAGTTGTTGTACTCATTTGTGTCCGAACAAAACCAAAGAAGTATTTGATGTCTGGACCAGCGTTTGGCAGAATTAGAATACTTTGGCAAACAATAGATAATTAGAGTTAGTTTTAGTGAAAAATATTAGAAGGAATGACTGACTGAATGAAGATCATACAGATGTTGACCAAGGTTATGTTATAAATGGCCCAGGTTATATACTTGGCTTCATTGAAAAACGATTCAGCATTTCTAACATTATAGCAAACTTTTATTCCCCACAAAAGGAACAGAAATTCCCCTGAATTTCAAAATCAATTTATTATATAAATTGCTTTATAAGGAAATGGATGACAAACCGATGACAAGGCTGTGGTCCCACCAGTTATAATCGCATTGCTTGAACTTTAGTCCATACCAATCAACTAAGAATATGGCTTCCGGTGGAGCACTGATAGTCCAAGTGCTCAAATAGATGGCCATCACTAATAGGATAGGGAAGAGCCACTGAAGCAGTTGTTTGTCCGTTAGTTTCAGTTTATGCGCCGATTTTACTCTATATGTGAGCGAAACCCTCCATGTCTTCAATAATAATGCAGAATATGTGACACAAAAACCCAAATGTCGGGTCCATTTGGTTAAGACACACGTCCATACCTCCAGCACTGGGAATATAGCCGCAGTCTGTCATACAATAACTCATAGTTAGGCATAACTCGAGTTTATATAAACATTGATTTGTTTGTTATAAGACTTTTATTAAAAGAAATTGTCTTTTAGTCAAATGCTATCAAAACAGACATTCATTCAATATTTAAGATTTAATGTTCAATAAAATATAAAAATGTTTTTCAATTTCTCCTTACATTCAAAATAAAAACATTTGTAAATAAATAATCAAAAGTTTATTTTATTAAAACAAATCTCTTTAAAAGTTTATAAAAGTCTGTATTGAATAGGAATTAATGAATAGAGGCTTAGAATAGGAGTTAATTGAGTGAGCATTTCATTGAACTTTCATTGAATTGATTTTGACTCAAAAGCTAATTGTGTTTTTCTTTCATTACTTTCCGTATATTTCAACACAAAAATGCTATAAATATGGAAAGCCTTACCTCTAAGTACATGATAGAGCAGCCCAGGAGTGTAATGCACAGGAAGATGGGTGAGGCGACCTTGATCACTTTAAGTTTACGGAACCGATAGATATAACATCCCAACATAAGTGTGAATATTATACACATAATAGTGATTGTGAGCAAAGATATTCTGAACGCCCAGTTATATGAGGAAAGACAGGGCGAGTCATCCGTACAGACATCACAACCGACGGCACACCTCTTGCAGAAGAACATGTAATCATACGATGGACTGAAAGGTTGAATGAGATGACATGACATGACATTCCTTTTCAAGATATGACATGACATACCTTTTGCCTGCATTCTTGTCTTCGAAGGCCTGTTCGACGACCGACCCATTGAACATGGGATCATAATTAGCCACTGCTGTATGAAATCTGAATTTCAATTCTCATCATTAATTTTCTGTACTTTTCATCTTCACATCCCTTACCCATCACGACATCGACATTTATACCCGCCTCTCAACCATCCCAAGCCTTTGATGAAAATACACTGAAATGAAAGCAATTTATTTTAAATACAAACAAAACTATAGAGAAATTCATTTGATTAGGACTTGTGTCGAAATGATAAGAATGGGTTTAAATATTAAATAAAGTATTCGTTTATTCGAGTTTTAAACGAAAATGAATTAATTTTCAAAATCTAATTATTTTTAAATCAATATTCACTAATAAGTCAATAAAACACTAAATATTCTATAATTAAATATTTGTAACAAAACTTGTAATTAAAATGCATTGAAATATTAGTTTTTATGATATCTCAGTTGTTGTGAATACTGTATATTAATTGTTAACATTCTCTGCAATTGAATTGTCTTTCAAATAATCTATTCATTCGTATTCATTGTAATCTAATTGAATGAAAACGAAATAATTGATAAATTGAGTTATTTTAACAAAGAGTTTCAGTAATAAAATAAACTTTAATGCCTTAAGACTTATAACATTTCAAAAGAATACGTCAAAAAATACAAAATTAATTCAATTGAAAGAAATTTTTAAATATTCGGTAATATTATTGAAAAATATTCTCTTTTATGTTTGAAAACCGAATACAAAACAAAAATTCAAAGAATATTCTGAAAAATAATGTATTCTCTTTGAGATGATTCTCATAAAAGCTGAAAATACCCTCAAATTCCTATTGTTTTTATAGATATATCAATAATTAAAAACATTTTTATATTTTATCCAATATTAACAGAAATTTGTGAATTCATATCAAATATCAAAGCATTCAATGTATGAAATAAAGGTCACTCGAATTGAGGTTTCAATAATTTGATAATTACTTGACTAGTCTTTGAATGGCATTTATGTGTTCCGGAAAGAGTGAGAACCACTGAGTCATAGGTTTGGTCATAGAATTGTTGGTTTGGATCGCATTGATTAATATCAGTTCCGCTGATATCAATGTCTGCACTTATAATACCGCGAATGGATTTGTCATTTGAAATGTCATTTATATTGTTGTCTAATATTAAGGCCGTGTATGAGATAAACCATAGTTTGAGATCACAATCATAATATACACCCGACCACTCAGAGGCCGCCCCACCGACCGTACGTTTTTCGATAAGGGGTTTAACAAAATTCTTAGGAATCCAAGAAGTGTCTAAAATCAACAATTTGTTGGTCTCGTCAATGATCTGCAAATTCTTTGAATCGATTTCCAGATAACGAATGTTTATTTGTTTGCTTTGAGTTTGTCTTTGAGTAATCCATGCGATTCTCAACCGATATATATTTGGATCCATTTGAATGAGTTCATCGATGGAACTCTTCATCATCTTGAAGTCATCGCTTTCAGGGTCATATTTTGATAGAATTCTGGACAGCAGTTCAACGCCTCTCCACGTCGTCTCGTATTGTGTGTTATTTTTGAAGGGTTTTGTTAAGTAAGAAATGGTGTCTTTTGTCACTCTCACTAACATGTCTTCATTGAGAACCACTTGATTTCGGCGTTCATTGCATTCATACCCTTTGCTTATGCGATGAATTGCTTGTAATATAACCTTAATTAACAGTCGAGACAAGAGTTAAGAAAAATATATAAATCATAAAAATTATTGAATATTTGGAAAAATTCTGTTTGAATTTTAATTATATTTTAGTGAAAATAAACTAAATTCTGTAATAAAAAAAGTTCATTCATTTGCTTGAGATATGCAGTGAAACACAAATTAAAAGCATTAAAATTGGATTAGTCAGGAGTGCCTTATATGTCCAGACCCTCCTTTGACTAGAAATTCAAATTATAGGGGTTTTTAATAGGGGTTGAAATAAAAATTTTATTCTCTATCAATAGATATTAGATTTAAAAAATCAAAATATATTTACATAATATTGAAATGAAATAACAATTACTGTTTTATTCAGATTTGATTCAAAAGATTTCATAAATATATTAAAAATAGAAAATAATTATTTTTCGGAAATTATTTCATATTCAATGAAATGAAGGGTTGAATGAAATTATTTAATATATGAAACTCATTGAAGAATATCATTAAAATATTTTCATTTTTAATCCATAATATAATGGCTTTCATTATTGAGAATAAAATCATTAAAGGAAATGAAAAACAATTTATAAAAAATAACCAAAAATTAGAATAAAATGAATGTTTACCTCATTTTGGCTGAGATTAGGATTTATTAAAGAATTGTCTTCAACTGATTCTGTGGACACTTTTGATGATAATAAGATTGAAATTGAAAACAATGTCTCAAACAATATACTTATGTGAACTAATTGTACAAAACTATGGCTTAAAATGTTTTCATAATTAAATATAAGTTGTTTTGGAAGTGAAACAATGTTTGTATACATGATAGCAGTGAAAATGAATGGTTTGTATTATAATGATTTGTATTATAATTTGCTTTTATTGAGTGCTATTCAAAGATCACTTTTTTTGCTTCAATTGTTTGCTCTTCGACTCAATGGATATTATGTGAGACTTGACTTCAATTGTTTTGATGATTGCTCTCTATATATGACTCCAGTCGTTGTGATTCACATTTATTTGTATAGATTCCTGAAATTTAATTATATTTTCAAATTAATTAAAAGTAATTAAATTAAAAGAATATTATTTAAAAATTGTTTATTATTTTATATTATTTTCAAAGATACAGAAAAAGTATTTTTTTATGAAAACAAAATCAATTTTTTGTTGTATATGTTGTGACCAAAAATATAGAAACTAATGCTTATTGACAAAAGAAAATGGTTTGGCATTTGATTTTCAAACACATTTGCCATTAATATAAACATTGTTTGAGTTCTGCATTTTATTCCATATTTTCAGTTATAGAAAAAAATATTTTAAGTTCATTTGAAATACAGTGAAACCTCGATATAACGATCTACATTCGACTGTGAAATTTCGTTCTTTATATCGAGGGTTATAACGACTATTTTATTGACCAAAACATTCAGTTTGAATACATTTAAACATTTTTGAATTGATCTTTTGATATTTACTCATATTATCTTGGTCATAATGCGTCTACACTGTAGACTCTACAGTATATATTGGTCATATTCATCCTTTGAGTCAAACGCCGTTTAAAAACAAACATACACCAATCTGCATATCGATGTAGTGTTGAATAACCTTTAATATCTTTTGATATATTTATGCGATTTTCAAAATTATTTCACTAAATTAACTCTGAAATGATGTAATTTTTAAAACTTAAAGGAAATTAAAATATTCAGCAAGGTAAAAATTCTGTAGAGGTTTTTGTTATAATGAACTCTATGGAGATTCAAGATTTCTTCATAGATCCATGATTTCTTCATAGAGTTCACTATAACAAAAACCTCTACAGAATTTTCACCTTGCTGAATATTTTAATTTCCTTTATGTTTTAAAAATTACATCATTTCAGAGTTAATTTAGTGAAATAATTTTGAAAATCGCATAATTATATCAAAAGATATTAAAGGTTATTCAACACTACATCGATATGCAGATTGGTGTATATTTTGTTTAAACCTTTTTCTATTGAATTCAACACAAATAAACATTAATTCTCTGTTCGTAATAACGAGGTCTTAATAAAAGCTATTACTTTCAAAAATTTTTTCATTACAACGATTTGTTCGTAATAAAGGAGTTCATTATAAGCGAGTCATTGCTTCCATAGGCGAACAATCATTACTGATCTTTATAAAGGGGTTTCACTGTATATGAAAATATTTTACAGAAACTTATTTTTGTTTTAAGTACAAAAATCATTGCATAGTTTGCTTACTTAGCGCACAGTTATCTAACTTTGAATTATAAGTCTAAGTCTATAACTAGCGATCAGTGACTGAACGACAATAAGATATAAAACATTCTTATGATAGCATTTATATACAAATAACACTCTCTTCACAAATACAAATATATTGCAAATATCGATCTTAAACTTCATTCAAATCGCAGTTGAATTGATTTGATTGCTTTAACACTAATAATAATAATAATGAATAATTTAAATGATTTTGTATTTAAATAAAATCAATAATAAGTTTGAAATAATTGTATACTAAATATAATTAATTATGTGATGAATTGGTTTGATATAAAATCAGACAATTATTGTTCACATTTCGACAATTGTTTGGATAAGAGATTATATGAAGCGAAACAATAACACAGTTTGTGATAGAGTTTTATATGTAATAAAGTTTTTTTTGTGAAAATATTAAATAAATGTAAATAAGTTTGAAATAAAATCATTAATTGAATGATAAAATAAATAGGATTTTCATAAGCAATGTATTCATGAATTAAACAGAAATCGCTTTTTATTATTGGAATGAATTTACTAAAGAATTAATATATTAATGAAATATTCATTTATTTATATATTGATCTTAAGTATAATATTCAACAAATTAGATGTTTTTAATATAAATAATTTTCTTAAAAATAATCAATAAATACCTTTAATTGTGGTTTTAAATGATTAAACCGCTTTTAAAGCTCTTGGAATCAATAATACTGTACTCATAGTAATGATGACCAAAAGTCGAAAACTTAATGATAAAAACATTTTTCTTTCATTTATTCCATTATTTCTAATTAAATTTCATAATTTTTGAACAAAATGATGGAAAACAGTTGTATTGTATTGAGTATAACATATAAGTGGACAACAATTTTCACTCAATGTTTAACTAATTATTTAATATAACAAAAAGTAATACAAAATGATTGAAATATTGTATGAATTGTCGTAAAACGTAAGCCTAAATAATAGCATAAGTATTATTCTGTTTGCCGTCAACACAAACACACGTCCATTGAATATGTTATATGAAAGACGAACTCAAGATTCCCTACACTCCTATGTGTGCACTCTTTTGCACGACAACATCCATTCACCTCAACCTCCATATGCGAGACATCATTAATAGTCTTAAAGGAAATGTCATATAATGTGAGCGCATGTCTTCATCAATTGGTGGATAGAGCAGATCCAGAGGCAGTCACTTCTGGTCTCTCCTTCACTTTTACGTCACAAACACTTCAAAAAATATGGCAAACAATTCAAAGGATTCTTTCCTGTAATACAGTATTATTTGCGCAAAAACAAACTTTACATCAATTCATACAAAATTATATCGACTTTTGGTCACAGAATATTATATAGTATTATATAATACTCATTGAATTGCAATTATTTATAAATATTAGAAAATTTCAACTTTTGTACAATATTTGTAATATTGATTTCAATCGTAATATATATGAAAAATGAATATATATTTTATGAGCAAAATAACATTCATTGAAATTTTTGATACAAAAGTAAGCAAAACATATTCAAAGAAGAATATTATAAGACTCAGTCTCTGTTCGGCAAAGGTTTCACTTTTAAAGTTTTAACTCAAAATCTTTAGCTAAAAAGCCTTATAAAGTCTAACGTTAATACAAAAACACATGACATGTGTCGAGAAGTGTTAAATTAAAGTGAAAGAAGATCTTTTTGGGAACGATCGGAGACTTTGACTGTGAGTCGACTTTCCAAACCAGTCGTTTACAGAACATAATCTTATATCCATTGCTTAAGAATAATTATCATTAGTCAAAGAGGGACAGACGTATTGGTCTGTTGTCAGGACTTGATATAGAAATGTTTGAAAATATGTTTTCAATACAATTGTTATGTATTTTCGTAACGTTTGACAAAAGCAATGAATGAATAGTTTTAAGATTAGATGTCAACAAATTGCAAAATATTTTGCATTATTTCTAAAACTTTTTAAAAAGGTTTAGAATTATAATAACTTTTAATAATGATTTAAAACAATCGAATTATTAAATAAACAAAACTTTAGTTAAATTTAGTAAAAAAATTTGACATTTTTTGGTCAAGTTTTTTATGAAAATTCAGTTTTGTTTCAAAATAGTTACTGTATTCAAAGGGTTGTTAATTACCGAAAAGCCCCTAATATTCATTAATTCAAAAACGTTTTATAACTTTATATTTTTAATTAATTTTATGTTTAAAAACATTTTAATTGAATAACGAAATCAAAAATCATTTGTTTTATATTTGGAAATGTTTTTTGTTAAACAAATTGCAACAAAAATCCAATCAATGGTTTGAATTAAACAAATATTTAACATATGTTTTCAATGGCTATTTAATACCTGCCAAACATTTATGCAATAATTAAGTGAATTCTTCAATTGAATTGGTTTTGAATATTTTCAACAATTTATTCTTGGAATTCATAAAAATATTGTTTGTCTAACGAATATATCAAACAATATGTAGAAATAAAAACTATTTAACAATAAATAAAACAAATAACTATTAAATGGTTTTTGAATTTACAAAATTAGAATACATTTTATGAGATGTTTATAAAAAAATTAAATAAATTATGAAATGATGTGAAAAATGTCAAAATTTTAGGTATCGTTTGAGTAATGAAAATATGGTTGATCAGAGAGCATCTGCCAGGCCTCCCGGTTCGATAGTAAGCCTTCTAAAAGGGGCTTTAGTTGATTAGGACATAGTTTGGCGAATGTGTCGTAAACTGGAAAACAAATGGCGTTAATGAACGACACCTGCATTTTAGGCAATTCGTCCCTTTTCTCCCTATTCATCATATCCTGTAATTTATTTCAAATAAAATAAAATTCACTCATATTTCACATTATCTCACCATTGGCTCAATATTAAGTTGTTGTTTTTCAATATCACCTTGCTGAAAAAATTCAGATGCCACCAATTCTGCGACAACTCTTTGTATTTCCCTTTAAAATAACAATAAAATCAAACATTTTATTCAATGAAAATTCAAATTCATTTATAATATTCGTTAAATTATATATAAATTTCTTAATAATTATTTTAAATGGAAAGTGTTTTGTGTTGGGGTTGGGGTTATGTTGGGTTTGGTTAGAGAATTGCATACATTTGTGGTTTACTAAAACTCTAAAAAATTAAATTTCATTTCAGATCAAAATATCATTTCAATAATGTATTGCTTTTTGTTAGCAAAACATTTGATTTAGATTTGAAATCCATTTGTGAATTCAAATCATATTAATCTGAAAAGAGTTTTCAAATAAAAAATGAAAATCAATTTTAATGTAATCAAAGCTTCATATTTAAAGCGAAGGAAAGGCTGATAATTATCTGTAATTATCGGTTAGAAGTGAAGATAACTTTCGTTATTGTGAGTCTAAATAGGGTTTGAAGTAATGGATGGCGTTATGAGGGTTTGCAGCAATTATTTGCTGTATGGAATGGTTTGCATACATACCAGGGCTTAGTTATTGCTCCGATATCACAACATGTCATGAGTAGACAACGTAATAGCGATCGATGCTCTTCATTGCCCGTCCAATCATACTCTTCAGACTCGACTAATTTGAAGAAATGCCCCCTTTTTCTGAAATATACGGCTAAGTCGGTCGCAAGTATGGCCTCCTCTAACACATGAACAACCCGTCGATATTCTTCTGGTGACAAATGGCTAAGTATTTGATTTCCCTTAAAATTAAGGAATAATAGATTTTAGTGAAAATGAAGTCAAAGAATATATTGAATTACTTGACTGCTTAGAATCATTAGGGACTGATCGAAGTGGTGGTGCTCTTCATCATAAGTCAAGACACAAATTACATTTACATAATCCATAAGACCTTCAAATTATTCATGAAAAAAGTTGTACACAAACCTAGGGTACTGGTAGAATATAACTGAGCCAATGGTGAACACGACCTACAGTTGAAAAATGCAATCATTTTTAGAATAAATCTTTCATTCATTAGATATTTGAAAAGTGGTTAACAATAATGATTTAAAGTTTATTTTCTCACTTAATTTGAAATGAATTATTGGTTCCCCTGTGGTCTAAGTCATGGCAAAGACAGGCCACTATCAGAGCCAACGTCTCCAATGGACCCATTATTCTACAGAATTGTGTGTTCTTTCAAAATAAAAATCATATTAAAAATTGAAAAGAGTTTTCATTTTATGAAAGACTGACCACAAGTATAGCGAACATCATTTGCGCCACATTGAAGGCATGTCTCCAATTGTGGTACAAAACTGCAAATCAAAATCAGTTTAGAATCATATTTTTATATGTAGACATCCTTGGTCAATTAGATAAGGGTTAGGTGGCTAACATACCCGGCCTATAATTTTTTTTGACGCTTAAAATCCATTTACAGAGAACCTGAATTTGAAAGAAAATACACAAAAATCATTAATCGGTTTAAGTGTTGAGTGTTTTGTTTGAATGAAAAGTATTGCAAACCTTATAATCGATTTGAAATCTTTCAATTAAGTCCAGGTCTAAGAACATACGAATGCAGGCCTTAATCATCATATCTTCGTCGAGAGTGAAGTCATTGAATCTTAAATTTGTTAACTGGAGTGCAGTCGTCGATGGGATAACCATTCGCTGCAAACATACATTTAATTATTATTGATTCAAAAGTCTATTCTTTTGTCAATTTTATGCATAATATATACTCATTTCATGCGATAAACTTTTGAATGAAAAATAAATATCTTTTCTCTTATATTTCAATTTGTTTTAATTCTTTTGAATAAAATTCGCTTTCAATACAAAAAGAATAAAATATTGAGAATGTGTTGAAAACAGATCTCTGTCTGAAAAGTGGTATAAATATAAAGTAGTGCTCAAATGTGAGATCATATGAAGCATTGTTTATGAGACTTACGGCCACTTTGTCGGCTTCTTCTCCAGAACTGGAAGCGTGATATGACAGCACTTCGAGGGTTACCCGTTGTTTAGCCATTGCCTTAATTGCCTTCTCATACATCTGTGTGTTTGCGATACCCAATCCCGAGAATATAGCGAAGGCCTGACATACAGAAAGGACAACAAATCTCAAAAATCAATTTATCGATTGCTGTCAATCTCTGAACAATAGGTTCAAAAAATGCATTTTTCTCTAGTTTTTATGTTCTGACATTCAGTTCAACTAAACATAAATGCATTTAATGTTCAGAAAAACAAATATAATATAAAAGACAATAAAATATTTGGAGAATTGAAGTCAATTTATGTCAGTCTTTAATAGCATTTAAAACTCACTTCAAATAAATTTTCGTCGTTTTTATTAAAAGGTCTTTCATTGAGTTTATTAATAAGTTGGGAAACGCCTATTATCTTGCGGTCGCCGTTGCGGATAGGCATACAAAGGATGCTCTTATGGCGAAACCCTTTAGGGTTGTCCTCATCAACAGATGGATCAAATCGGGGGTCAGCGTAAGCGTCGGCAATATTGAGAGTCTCTCCAGTTGTGGCCACATATCCCGTAATACCGATATTGATGGGAAATCTGCCCTCAAAAGGACTGAGTCTGTCCTCACACTCAGAACAACTCTGAACGTCTTCGGCCTCGAGATCAAAAACTCTGGAAAAGCTTCGGAAGGTATTGACAGAGAAATAGTTCATCGACTCATTTGCCGGTGCGTCCGATATGAGGGTTGGGTTCAGACTGTCGTCCAAACAGAACTCATTCTCATTATCCTGTGGACAGTCGACCAGTAGTAAGACTTGACATCTGAAGGATTTGGGATAGGATTAAAGGATTGATTGATATGTTATATAATGCCTGTCCATTCATACCGCGCGCATTGAAGTAATGATTGGATGTGAACGAGAATCCTATAAATAATATTCTCTATGTTTGACTGTTTCTCGAACACCATTCGGGCCAAGTCGAGCAGCACCTGATTTCGCCTGTTCTCCAGTTGTGACCTTTCATACAACTGGGCATTTCTTAGCCCTATTCCACAAAATTGTAGATATTGTTGGAAAACGTTCTCGTCTTTAGGTGTGAAACATGGCGTTCCCTTCTTGTTAATGACCTGGGCCACACCCATCACCTGTCCATATATGTCCAGAATAGGGTTACACATCATATTCCGAGTCGTGTAACCCGTCTTTTGGTCGACTTCATCAGTAAAACGCGAGTCCTATCAATAGATTAAGACATTGTATGACTTGAATGTCGATAGCATTGGGCTCTGGACTGTACGTCATGTGCTCTCATCTCACAAATAGCTATACATTGACAAAACGAAACTAAATTTCATTTCATATAATCATATCTAATATGAGAAATTCATTGCATTATATTCTATAGTAGTTCTGTCGTAGGAATACATACGAAAAATATATGATTTTTAAACCTATTTCTCTATAGTTTCAAATCATATCATTCAAGAGCATAACGTATGAGAGCTCAAGAACGTACGAAACTGATTAACCCTGTTTATATCGTGTGTCCAATTTAAATCTTCCTTGAGAATCGTTCCTCACATAAGTGATATTCAAAATAAATATAGTATAAAATGAACTCTTAATTAGAATTATATTATTACTATGTATTAAACTTTTCATAAAATCTTAATCCCTGTCCCCCAAAATCCTTATCTACACGTGCTTTATCTCTATTTTAAATTCTAAGGAAAGTTTATAATGGACTCACTTTATTACATATATAAGTCATTAAATGTTGATAAAAATATTGAAATTCAAAGGTTTTCTAGAATTTCCTTCTTTTTAAGGGCTCTTTGACTCTATCCTATGACACCCTACCATTCATCAGGTTCATGTGTGTACGTACTAATTGAATGGCCCTCTAATTTCTATTATATATTTCTTATGAAAGAAAATAACTTTTTTTCCTCAAATATTGCCTTCGAGTGACTGTTATATCATTATAAATGGCTTTACAGTCTCTTTGGTCTCAATGGTCTCATAGAAGGAAAGCCTTTAGACTTCAATATTATTACTTCAAAAACAAATGGATTAATGAATTACTGACAAAAAGATTACGAATATATTATTGATATGTTTTGAGAGAATTTAATTCATTTTAATTAATATATCGATTATTTAATTATTTTAATGTTTTATAACTTAGTTTCGAATTAATTAAAAGTAATGAAAACAAAATAATTATAATTAACAAAAATGAATCAAATTTATTGATGTCATACATTAAGTACGTACCTAACTAACTAACTAACTACCAAACCCTCCCTTTCTTTTCAAATTCAGAGTCATTAAAATTATTTTTAAAATATTTTTTTCAATAATTTTTGTCAAATATAATATAGAAAATCATTTCCAATGAATTTCTTTTATTTTTTTCAATTCAAACCCTTTAATAAGTTTTTTTAGATTCGATTAAAGCTATAATTAATTATATTTTCATTTGTAATGTATTGAAAATGTTTGAAATTCAATGCAAAACCTGATAACAGTCGGGAATATTGACGGACTCTCCACTTTGGGCGACATAACCGACAATTCCCTTACCCCAGGGTATTGTTATCTCTTCTTTTTGTTCCATTTGCTCAATTGTCGACTGATTCGAGACATCAAACAATTGACTTATAAGACACCTATAATTGAAACAAGTTAATTAACAATGAACAAGGTCATCTCAAACATTGACATCATTTTCGTAACAATTTATATTAAAGTCAATTTTCAAACTTATTTTTAAAATAATTTTCATATTCAAAGCTAATATAAAATCCATTAAAATATTTTTTGTGCAAAAAATCAATTTATAATCTATTATGAAATCCAAATCCAGATTCAGAGTCATTTTTAGGGAATAAATTGAATTTAATATAACATATAATACAATGCATTCAAAATGATTGAAGAGATGTCTTATATTCAGGAAATCCCTGACAAGTAATTTTAATATAATTTTTTTGAAGTGATTTTGAAGTGAATTTGACTTTTATTTTGAGAAGAAGTGATATTTGAAGTCATTTTTGGTCTTATACTTATTTGTCATAAGAATTCATAACTAATGAAATGCAAACACATTATTATCGTTGAATATTTTCAATACATTTTTATAGTGTTTAGTTTTGAACTCAACTTGACTTAAGTTAATAAAATTACATCACTTTTTGACGTCTATTCACATATATATTGAATTCATTTGAAGATCTCATTTCGATGTATTTAATGGTATTTTGTATTAAAGAATAAAAGGAAACAAAGATTACATCAAAATCTGAACCGAAAAACAAATTTTGCTAAAAATGAAAAAATTGTAAATATAATTAATTTAGTTGAGCTCATATGGACAGGCATTATGTGTATGGGTTAAACCAATTTAGATATACTGTAATTAAATTAATGCAATGCCTGACAGATAGAGATTATCTGCTATTATGTCAACGGATTATTAAATCAATTAATTGTTATGTCTTAAAGAATATATCATTTCTGGTATAAAACAAATATTTGTTTCAAAATTCTTATGAAATTTCGACCAAAGAATAAATATATAAAAATAAAATATATTAACAGATTATGTGAATTATTGGCTTAAAAGAGATAATACTTTTATAATAAATGTATAAAATATTTAACAAAAATTTTGTTGAAAGCATTGAATGTAAAACAAGTGTTAATACTTCTAAGCCTACATAACATACCGGTTCGGATCATTTTTCTCTCCTTTAACCTAAATTATGAGAATATTGTGAATAATAAGAAAACAATTGATTAATGAAAACCAATACCAGAAAAAGACTGCAACGATCGGCGCTCGTAAGGATACTGACATTCTTCAGGATCTTATGGCAAAGAGATCTGATGTCCAAATCATTGCAAATATCTTTTACTAATTCAAAAATTAATTCCCTTTCTTGAAGTGATTCCAATTCCTGTCTCGTCTTAACCGGAAGTCCTTTATTCAAGTTCTCTTCAAAACCCTTTTCATTGCTAGGAATGGGCAGAAAAGTAGGCGTTCCATCGATTGTGGTCGAGACCATCGGCCGTAAGAAACAACCACTTCTTTCGAATTCATGCGCCGATATCTTCCTGACCGGAGTGTTGGCCCCGGAGTTGTCAGCACTGGCGACACAGGAGCTATTATATGAGGCACCTGAAAGGGTTGAATGTATAGTTGCGACTATAGTGGAGATAAGGGAAGAATATTTCAAAAAAGGATTCCACACAAAGACAACGAAATGCTCGAAAATATATTAGTTAAAAGATTTGCAAATAATTTTCAAAGATTTTGAAGTGTTTTCACAAAAGCTATCACAAACATAACGGTGCAAAAGAGTGGAGAAGTGCAGCCAAACGGCACAAAATTGATGGCATTTGAGGCAAAGGAAGAAATTGTGGAAACAAACAAATAATGATTTTGTTTATGATATGAAGAATACAAGAGAGACGACAAACACAGAGATTATATGCTTTGATGTCATTCAATAAAAATCATGTTTTATTACATACCAGCGCTCACAGGGGCTGAATGGGCTAACAACCAATTATCGATCAGCGATCGGGAAGTCTTTCTACTAAAGTAGTCCTGGACAAAGGCCGGGTGCTCATCCAACCAGTCCTATCGGCAAAACATTTACGTTAAATATTAATTATTATATAAGTGTTTGTATACATCCATACCTCCATGTGCTCGTACTCCTCGTTCACACAATACTCTGCTGTGGATGATTCGTCAGGTCCTCCCTCTGCCTGACCAGCGGTGTCTGAATCAGACATTTTGATTAAAGGAATCTTAATGTTTGAGCGGTATGTCTTCGAAGACCCCCTTGGGTGCCAACCTTCAAATCAAATAACATTACAGTAACGCATACCAGGGCTCAGGTATTAGCAAAAAGACCTGGTGGCCAAAGTGGTCTCCAAAGAGCAGATGCAATAGTTGGACAAATAGTGGTGGGTGTCGTGGCGTTGGCACCGGATGTGTTTGGATATTCTTCTACGTTTAAGTCTGTCTGTTCTTCGTGTGGATGTATAGCTGTGTCTCCTTTGCAAGCGTCCAGTTTTGCCACTTTTTTGAGATAACCTAATATTTGAGACAAGAGAAAACCTTTCGATAACAGCGCCGAACATATAGTTTGGTTAAGCAAATCAGACAAACAGTTATGCGCCCAAACTCTAAGAGCGAGGGAATGGCAGTCAATATGGATATGAGTCTAATTTGAATTTTTATTTTATTTCAATGTATTTTTGCATTTTTCAATACATTGCATGGAATAGGTATCAGTGAAGACCTATCAGTGCTCTGCTTTTGACTCAAACTCTAAAATTCATTTTTCAATTCAAAAAAATATTTTTATGTCTTTGAAATTCATTGAAAATTTTATGATAAAAATGAATTATTTCAATGCATTACGTGATATGAACATAGAGTCCATTGAATACAAGTCTCGATATAAAAGACATGAAAAACTTATATAAAAATTTGTATAACTTTTGAGACGTTTATTAAACAAATGTTTTTAAAGATAACAAAACAAAATGAAAACCAAATAAAATGCCTTTTAAGAAGTTCTGTGTAAATAGATATCTGTGCCATAAAACAGTGGTAACAGTGCTTGTATTGACGTTTTGGCCAAAAATTTACAATAATTTCCAATCGATTAACTCTTGAAAAATGTTTGTCACAAAAGCAAAAGTAATCTAACCATTGATTTTCGGCTCAATATTATAGTAAATCCTTTAAGGGTTTTATATGCGATGAGTCCTTAACAAGTGTTGACCAGATTTTAAGCGCCTGGCGATCAGTTAGTATTCATTTTAAGTCAATAATGAATATGTTTGATATATTATAATCAGATTTGTATTTAATTCAATGCTATAATAATCTATTCGTTAATAATTATTTCAATCATTGGTTTTGATTTCATATTTTTGAGTGTTTTTATGGGTTTATATTTGACTTAAAATCATTTTTCGGAAATGCTTTTCAACTATTTTTTTGAAATGAATTCATACAAATGTTTTCAGATGTGATATAAAGGAAGAAATTTTTTTTTTTTGCTTTCAATCCAATCGATATATAATATAAATGTCATGAATTTGGACTTGAAATGTCGTGGCCTTTATATCAACAAATATTTTTTATTGATTTCATTATAAGTCTTAAGAATTGTTTTAAAATAAAGTTAAACTCAATAAAATCAATCAAAATATAACAAAATTTAAGTTATATTTTAATAAAAATTAGTTTTAACTATATTTTAGTTAACTTTAGTTTAAAAATTCATTTATATTTCAATAAAATAAATATTTAAATAATACAAATAATTTTCATATAAATTTATATTCAATTTCATAAGCATTGAAAACAATTTTTCATATTTTCTATGACTTATTATAGAATAATTTTAACATTGATTTGTGAGGAAAAATAAATAATAAAATATTGAAAATGTGAAGAATTGTTAAGATTTCTAAGAAAATCATTGAAATATACACAACAATAACTCAAAATCATTGTATGAAAAATATATGAAAGCCATAGAAAATAACCTTTCATTTCATTCTTGATATTTCTTTAATGAAAGAAATCAAAAATAAAGAAAATTCAATCATTTGTTTCACATATAAAACATATGAATTCATAACAGAAATGTGTTAATAATGTTAATAATGTTAATAATTGTTAAACTATATTAACTGTTGTAATGTTTTAAGTTTTGAGATCTGTATAAAAAGTTATTTTAAATAAAGATTAAAAATAAAATGATTTCAATATATAATAATTTTTTTCAAATTAAACATAAATTAAATGCAATTTACTGTTATTTATAGAGGATTTCATATGTATTGGCAAATCAAGTGATAATTCATTTTTAGTATTACTTTAAGTGATATTTGAATCATATTTTATATTTCTTAATAATTGGTCGAAAAATATATTTATTAAAATAAAAAAAATAATAAATATTGGGATCTTTTATGTAAATGAATGCATATTTGGTTCAAATGACATCATATATGCATTTGAATGTAATTCTTAAATGTAATAAAATTTATATAATATTGAGTTTCAGTTTACATACAGTAAAACAGTAAACTTCACTGAAAAATATTTCACATTCACATCACTTTTTGCACTACTAATGAGAAATATGATCACATCTGCAGCAAAATTGATGCAAATGTCGAGAACACAACAGATATTTGTTATAATGGTTTTTGGGATTAAAACATCATTTAGTCCTAAAAATGCCAGACATTAAGTGATTGAGAATTATTGGGTTTGAGTCCAGAAAAAAATGCTTTTCTCATAAGAGCAAAGGAAGAGACGATTGAATGCAACAATAAGTTTATGAATTATGAAATACTTTTCTAATCCATTATTCAGTATAATTGCAAACAAAGTAAATATTATTTATTAAAATCATTATTAAATCCAATAATTTTAGTGCTTTTAAAATAAAAAACAAAATTACTTTTCATTCTTAATATATCTGCGATTCTGTTCAATGTATTTGCTGTGAAACTAACGATAGAATGAGTCAATCGATTGGGTCTTATTGTTAGGAAAATACTTAAGGCTATGGATATAAAGCCTTATCAATGATAGGGAGAACTGTTTGAGATTGGGTTCAGTCTAAAGTATAAGGTCTACCCGAATGGCAAACAAATACAAATGTGTTTTGCATTTGATTCATGCAATTGAATGTGATTTATAAATAAAAATACATTTCAATTCAATTCAAATATAATCAATTAAAAGACTCTGAACCTTTATTTGTCAAAAACACTATTTTTTTATTCATTCACGTGATTACAAATTATCTGTTTCTTGAAATCAAATCTTCAATCAATTGATTATTTTTATTTTTATTATTCAATTCCTATTATTTGAATAATAAGAATAACATTAAAAATGACATTTAGTTTGTCTAACGTTTAAGAAATTATTACAATATTTATAAATACAATTAAATGTCAATAACTGTAATCCATTCACTTGTTTGTGAGTTCATATGATTTAAATTAAAATATTTGAAACAAAATAATTGCAAATAAATTGAATTATTAAAACATTTCAAATGAAAACTTTTATGACATTTAAAATAATAAATATTTTATAATACTTTTAGGCATTCAATACTAGTCACAAATATTCTCAAATATAGATATTTTCACAAAAAAGTTATTAATTTTTAAATAAATTTTTCGTATAAATAAAGTATATTTAATCTCAAAATTATAACATATTTGTCTTACATAAGGATTGCATGAATTGTTGAAACACAAAACCAAGACTTTGGGCAAAAGTCACCATTTATTTCAGTTGACATTGAAGTCTATCATTCATTAAATAGTTTTCATTTAAATAAAATTCATATATAATTATAATTTCTATTGACATCATTAACGGCAACACAAACACAACTGCAATAAATATTTAATTAATTCATAATTTATTTAACAAAATTAATCTATAATTAAAGATAACCTTTAATTCGAGAAATTATTTACTTGAAAAATTCACAACTTTTTAAAACTTATTTGAAGTGAAAAGCATTGAAATAAATATTTTTATGATTTCATTTCATTTCAATTAAACACAATTTAAATATAAAAATTGAAATAAAAGTATTATTATTTCATCGATTGTTTTCATATATAAAGTGATAACAATAATAATATATCATTTTTTTTCGTCTGTCTGTCGTCTCAACAAAACCTGTTTTTGTCTAAATTTTTTTGTTATTTAATTTATTATAAAATTGTGATTTCACTCAAATGACTAATAATTAGAAAATTGTTTTTCTTTTAATTTAATTTTGAGATAAATTAAGTATTAGTTATGAATTAATATATAATAATATGATGACATGATATGAAGTCGAGTCAAAAGCGATAATTTTTGCAAAGACCTTGGAATACATGTAACATAAGTTTATAAATACATTAATGTAAATGCACCTCAAGGTTAGGCATCCCCTTAATAGGAACCTGACCCTCCCTGTGCGCCGCAACCGACGTCACCAACCGTAAGGAAATTTTATTATTTATGAATCGATTGCAAAATTAACGGATAATTAACCATAAGTTTGGACGACATTTAGTCAATACAAACACAACAATGAATTTTAAATACAGTATTCATTGAATACTATTATTATTATATGAATGAATGAGTAAAAGAAATCAACAAACAATTCATTGAATGACTAAAACTTTGTCAATTTTTATGTAAAATAAGTTTTTAAAGTCAACTCTAGGCTAAAGTTTGTGTGAATACATCACTGAAAGTGTAATAGTTTTGTTGTAAAGCATTTCATCTCTTATTTTGTTTCAAAGTTTTTATAGATTAAAAGAAGAGATTAATTGATAAACAAATCTATTTATAGCTATAATAACAAAAATAAATCTTAATAATTAAGGATCAGTTGATGACAAATAATAAGTGAATTAAACACACCTTTTGTTAAATATGTTTTGAATTTATATTTTTTATTTAATATAATAATTGACACAAAATTGTAATCAAATATAAGTTTATAAATATTTGTCAAAAGTTTTGTGACAAAAATCTCGCAAAATTGAGTGAAAACTTATCACAAATATTATCACATTTATTGAATATTTCCTATCATTTCAATGGTTTAATCGATTGAATATAAGCTAACTATAAGTCAATTCCTTGTAATTCAAGGGAAGACTAGAGAACTGGCCTTCGGTTTAATGGTTAGAGTCGTTCACATGGTTTGGGAAATGCTCTGAAGAGGAGAGGCATTGAATGTGATATTTAATATCATAGGTAATTGTTATATAAGTTTTACATACATTATATATCAGTTGCAATGGGTTGAGGACTTTGAACACAAGTTGTGTTGACTTGTATTGCATTTACACTGCATTACGTGAAACACATTTCACTCAATAGAAAGTTATATTAAAATATTTTATTCAAAAAATGCAAATCCTTTTCAATGAGTTGTGATATTTGTTGTTTGCTTGCTTTGCATCAATTAAACCCCTAACAGAGCACACACACAGTGACAGTATACCAGTGCCAACACCAGTGCCAATTCCAGTGCCAATACACAAGTCTATAAACTTTTATTTATACGAAAACTCTCTTATATTTGCCTCTAATGTGACACTCATTTGAAGTAATGCTCGAAATGCAGAACAGAGTCACTGGTGTAGAGCACAGAGAGGAGAAGGCGTACAAGTATTGGCAAATTAACGCGAAATAAGCCCTAAGAGTCCAATACTGCCATCATTTTCTCTGACTGACTGTGCCATCACTGGCACTGCCATCTGATTGTAATTAAACCGACAAAAACTACCGTTTCTTAATTTGAAAAAATTATATAAAACTTAATATTACTTACGCTTCATATTCACGGATTTGGTCAACGTCTTCACAATCGTCCCTAACAGCCCTATGCACACACCGCCACTGCCTGTGCCACTGCCTGTGCCAACGTCTGAGACAAAGTCACGAGTAGTTTCGCTCTGTCTGTGCTATCTGTGCGATAAGACTTGCGATCTGATAGCCAACAGACTAACTATGCAATGACACGAACTACCAGTGCTTATGAAGAGTTATAAACCACATCCAAACCGATGTGAGTCTAGTTGTGACTCTTTATAGCTTATGTCAAATCGCTATCACAGCCAATACTGCATACGAGTCCTGCGATACCTTTCCTATGACTGGTGTGACGTCAATACCTCTGACAAAATGAAATACATTTCAATAACGAAAATACACTTCAATTATAAACTAATAATTAAATGACATTTCATTTCTGTTGACTCTTTGCTCGCATTCATTGGTTTGATTGCAACAAAAGCAACAAATATTGATGAGATCCCCCTTTTTCTACCCTTAAGTGAATAGTTATGTAATGCTCAATAGTTATGAAAATCGCATCTAAGGACTGGCTGTTTAACAACTTCTTCAGCGATGAAATCCCTGTTTATTCAATACTAATATCTTTAATGAATGACAACTCATCAAAAATCAAGGATTACTTCAATAATATTATTAAATAAATGACTTCTTATATATAATTCATACCTTTTTCCTGAAGAAATGATTTCATCGAGCAGTCAGTCAATGAAAGTCCAGTCAATGTTTAGTCATTGAATTTAAGAGAAATATCATTTGAAAAATACATCAAAAAATGCTAATAATTCTTGACATTAATTGCATGAAAAAATATTGTGAATCGCATTTCAATTACTAATCATTGAATTCATGATATCATTTGCGTTGAAATGTTATCACATTTCAAAATTGCACGAAATATATGTTATAACGATTTTATAGTTAAATATTCAATAGATTTTTACAAAATATTTATCAATAATAATGCAAAACATGATTGATATGAGAGTTCATTGCACTTAAAAACACTTTCTATTGAATTGTTGGTTGAATTGAAGACAATATCGCAATCATTGTCGATATTGAGAACAAAATGCATTAGTTTTATGACAACAATGCAATGAATTGCAATAATATAAAACTAAACTACTTTGGAGGAAAGGTAGACAATAATGATTTAAAGTGAGAGCTGATGTCAAGTGTGTTCTCCAATTCGTGTGCTTCTCATGTTTTGTAATGTTTTGAGAGTTTGCTCACAATTTTGCTTCAAATCTCAACTTTAAAGTACATTACATTTTAAGGCATAGGAATAATATAATATATTCAAGCATTGTTTCCATGGAAAGCATTTGACCCGGTATTGACGCACTGTATAAGTGCTTATTTGACTTGAATGATGTGTTGAGCCCTTAAAAAATGATAATTCAAACCTCGGTTTTCTATTCTCTATTCATTGCCTGCTCTTTGAATTGAAGTCTTAAACAGTTGTGGAGTCGACTATTCATTGGCCTGTCGTGAGGCAAACCATTCAAACCATTGCACTATTTGTTATATTTGTTCAATAATCACAAATAAACGTCATTTCGTGTCAATAAAAATTCATTGAACAAAACAAAGCCTAAAGTCGTTTATTCTCAGTATTATTCCAACTCTTATTTATTCAATTGATTTTTGATAACTTTATATAGCATTACATTATATAAACTCATTTTATGTCTGATATTAATAGTGAACTTCACTTTAATTTCTCATTAGTGATGAAATGATTTTTTCTATTTTTTATATAACTCTCGGAATAAAATTATTTTCAACAAAAAAAAAGTTATATATTTTTTATTAATAATAATTGAAGAGAAAAATCACAAAACTATTTATGTTTATTAGAATTAAAGATATATTTTGCATTTCATCAAAATATATGAATATAAATAACTTATTATATAATATAATACAAGAAAACTCTTATTATAGAAAACTGATTTATGCTTCAAATGTCATCAAAATTGTTTATCATTAAAATCCTTATTAGAGATGAAATACAAAATAATTTTTATATATTATATAATATTTAATGATATAATGTTTGTGACAGTTATTAAATACTATTTATAAACTGTATTGAATTGTTTGTTTCACTTGAGTTTTGTTTCAAATTGAGACACAATTCTCATCTCATTATTTCTTTCGATATAAACCATAGTATTATATAATGAGATCAAATCTGAAAAACTTTTTACTCAATTCAAATCAAAAGTATTTAATATTTCATACTTTAAATAATGACAAAAATGAATCAAAAATACAATTTAATAGTCTATTAAATAAAAAAAGTCACGAAATGATTGAAATCAATAATTCGTTATAATATTTCAAAGCCTATAAACTGATGATCGAAACACATATAGTATTGAAAATGAAGTCAATTCCTATCACATGAATTCGTGACTTACTTTTGGTTAGACGTTTGCCATTAGTATTACACA
Organism: Quadroppia sp. Gr-Ori-00064; assembly: GCA_034700825.1. Classification (NCBI taxonomy): domain Eukaryota; kingdom Metazoa; phylum Arthropoda; class Arachnida; order Sarcoptiformes; family Quadroppiidae; genus Quadroppia; species Quadroppia sp. Gr-Ori-00064. The sequence continues at coordinate 17,738 of JAQIXR010000166.1, read as the reverse complement.
AGAACTGATTCGTTAGTGAATCGGATCGACAAATGAGACATTGAAGAAGAAAGTGACCAAAAGTTGCATTCAATCACGACTATTACTGGTGTTAGAAATCAATTATTTCCCGTTCACTGATATCTATAATAAATGTCTTCAATATTTATTACAAGAATAAAATAATTTCAAACTTTTAAATGAATAATACATTTGTTTAATATCAATAAAGAGACAAAATATTTGAAGAAAAGATAATGAGTTTTAACTTTTAATGTCTTAAAAGTTATATAAATTCAAATTATCACAAAGTTATCCATTTGTGAAAATAGGAAACAAATCATAATATATATAATTGTAGACAATTTTATGACTTCCAATGAAATAATTATTTCATTTGAAATCTCATTAAAAATATTTTTCAATTATTATTAACTAAAGAATAAAAATGCATAATAAATGAGATGTCGTTTTGGAGTTTTCCTCATAAATGGAAAATTATGTCATTTTTTGTAACTTTGATTACTTTTGCATTTATGACAAATGTTTTCATAATTCATGATTTCTAATAAAACGATTGCCTTCAGAGTGTTTGCCGGTATATCTATGCTTTAGTCGTCCATAAGCACCTGTAGGTATTTTCACATTTTATTTTTTTTCATAAAAATTTGATTCATTTCAAACCTGAATGACTTGCACCTGAATTGTCTTCATATGACAGGGGAGTGAATATATGTCGAACAACTCGACCCTCATTATAGTCATCAAACTATAAACAAAAATATTATTGAAAACATTGAATAACTTTTTGTTATATAATTATTTACATTAAATGTCAGCAAAAAAATCAATAAATTTTTATTAATTTAATTCTTTTTTAATAATTAAAATGAAATAAAAATAATTTTTATACCGACTCTGAATTTGGACGAATTATTTTGAAATATTTGCCCCTTTCAAAGGCGTCTTTTCTCTCTTCAGTTCTCACTTTAGTTGAATCCAAAAATTTCAAATGTGGTAATCGATAGATAACATACCGGCGATACCTCTTGTAATCGTCTTCATCCTTCTCACTATTGGACAGTTGGTCAGGACAGGCAGTATTGCCCAAAAGGCTCAAAAATGTAATATTTGGGCACTTTTTCGACAACTCATTCAATAACTTTTCGAGATCTGTAAACTAGAAGTGATTTTGTCATTGCATTCAATTGTATATCATTTCAAGAATTAAGTCAAATACGAATATATGGTTTGAATGCAAACAAATCACATTCAGACCATCTGTTCCCAGGAATGGATGACATGTATTACAGACAATACCTTATTCTTATTAATGGAAAGGGTGTTCAGTAATGGGTTGAAGCAGAACCGGGTGCTGTCATCGAGCAAATTGTTGTCAAGAATGAGTTCTTGAAGTGATGTGAAGTCTTCGAGTCCTTCCAAAGAGTCTATAATATTGAAACTCAGGTCTAATTTCAGTGCAATCGGACCATAGATTTTGATCAAATGGGATGGCATTTGACGAATGTCTTGACCTATGAATGACAGCTGACATGGACATAGATGTGAAAGGTCAAGTCAGATGTTATTAAAATTCATTTATTTGAGTTATAATTATTTTTATATCAATTACTTCATTGTTATTCCAAACGAGACATGAATTCGAGTCATTAGATTCTAGGCTATTATTGAGTGAAGTTTGGGATAAAAACATTTTTTCATTGTTTGTAACTATTTATAAAATTAATAATTTATACAATATTTGCATTTGTCTTAAATAAAAGTGAATTGCATTTGAAACCAAAATAAGAGATAATATTTTCAACAGATAAGTGGTTGTCATTAGAGATGAAATTCAAAAACAATTTTCTTATCGAAAGAGAAGACTTTAAGTGAAAGTCAAACAAATTTATCATTTTATTAAACATTAAAATTTCATAAACATTTTGAGAATAAAGTTTTGCTTTAATTTAAAGCAACAAAAATTAATAAATTTTTACATTTATTGTAATGAGTGAAAACATACCCCTTTTGTTATGTTGTTTACTGGAATCTGATTAGACTGACCCTGAATTAGTATTACTTGAAGTAGTCGTAGGAAAATTCATTGCTTTTCTATCAATTATTATAATAACAAACACTTGGCTTAAAATCTATAACAATATGTATTCAAAGAGTTATATATTGAATGACTTTTAATATAAAACAAATTAAATATATTTTTGTATAACTATTATTGCATTTGAGAAAAATTATACAAAAATTCATTTAATGAAAAATATAAAAAATTATATAAATTATGAAAATATTATTTTTAAAATACAATAAGTTATTGAAAGGTATTTCCATTGAAAGTCTTCATTGATTTTTTCGTTTTCTCGAACTCTTTGAACTCCTGCCGAGAATGTCATCGGACTTGACATAACAGGCACAACACGAGGGGAACATAAATTGGTCAGAATATGTCTTCTTCTTCGTCGGGTGCAATGCTAGCAATCGCTTGTAGGAATACTTCTGTCGGCACCGGGAGTACATTCCAGGGGGAAGGTTTCTGTCGAGATAGGCACACGATTTTCCTTCTTTTCTATTGAATGAATCATTTTTGTGATCAAATGCAATGCAAGAGATGTTTGACCAATTAAGGGGGTCTTATATAAGGGGGTCAATCAATGGATGTCTTACTCGCATAATTCTGCGACCACTGCTTGAGTGTATTCGACTTCATTGACGACATAAATCCATTGGTTGTCCTTATTTTTGGCCATTTGTGGGTAAATCACTTTTGGTATTCGACGGCAAACCCTCTCTTCACTTAAGTCGTCCTCGAAGTCGACATAAGACTTTCTGCCGCCGATGTCAGAGATTTTTGTGCCAAAGACTTCCAAGAACTGTCCCGGCGTGTAATCGATCTCTTTTTTGCTAATACTAAATATTACAACAAATTTGTTAACAAAAAATTTGTTTCAAAAATAACATTTTCTTATATCAAAAACTGGTTTTGTTCTCAAAAGAATTAATTTATAATTTTGTTGAGTTTTAATAAAACATATTTTTATAAATTATTATTCAATTCTTGAAAAATGAAAATCAATTCTAGACTTAATTTATTATTAATAAATATTTTCAAAATAATTACTTCAAAGGGTTTACATTCAAAGGGTTTAAAACTTAATTAAAATTTTTTAAAAATTTCAAAGTTTGACATAAAATGAGAACCAATTCATTGAAAAAAAACACAAACTTTGGATAATTGGAAACGGATTCACAGAATGTGTCGTCAGGATTGGATAAACAGGTGGGCCTTCCTTTAGAATCCAGGTTCACTAATAACACTCTGTTCCTATCTTGTGAATCCAATTGTGATTCAAATTCAATCGAATCCTTAAAAACATAAAAATATTCAAACAAAAAAAATGAGATTAAATGACTTACACTATATTTTTGACGACTATCAGAGTCTGAATGAATATCTCTTCGCCTAGAATTGAAGTGAACGGATGTACTGGACCTCTGGTGAGCGCCAGTATTTCGAGCTCTGTTACTAATAGGTCCACAATTTACATGAATGTCAACTTTGATTAAACTAAGTATTAATAACAACAAAATTGTGATCAAATTCTTGTCAAACGCCAAATGATAATTCAAAGACATGTCCACGAATTTGAGACAACAATTCAAACTATGAGGAAATAATACAACAAATCATTGCTTCAATAAATGTTAACTTTTTTCCAAGTATTGAACTCGAAAACAACAACGAAATTAATGGTATTTATCATAAATAAGACCTGGATTGAGATCAAGCAATTTAGCAGAAATGCAAACAAAAACTATTTGTGTTTTGATATTAGTATAACATTAGTATTGAGTGAATTGTGCCAAAAGACTAGCGATTTATTGGGAACTGACTTGAAGTCCATTCAAATGAAGGTCACCTTTTATTAGGTCTTATAAATATTATTCAGATATTGCCCGAAGACATGGATGGCTAAACACTGAGTGATGTCAACGCTTTTTTATAGCCAATGGGAAACCGCTAGTTATGGCTAAACTCGATCCCAATCCCAATGCCTACAGTTTTTATAATGCATTCATAATCTCACACATAATCAAAACTTCAATTAGGAACAGGCTTTTCAATTTGATGCCTCTGTGTCACCACTACTTTCTCCCTGTCCTGTTTGAATGAGTGGTAGTACTAATAATATCATTAATGTGTTAGTCGTTTATCAAATTCTTGAACTATTTTCAAGGCATAAAATTTTCTTCAATGAGACTATGTTTATAAATAAATGTATTTTCGAGAAAAATGTTTTCGTATCAAAAAGTCTTCAAAAAAATTATTTATTAAACTAAAAATTTATTATTTTGATTACATTCGTCTCTTTGAGACGTTTTCGCCAAACATATCATTAATCTTAATATATGAAAATTAATTAAAACTCAAACAAAATATTGATTAAACCCATCAAAAGGCACTTTATTTAAGAAATGAATTCATAAAAAAAGAGTATTTATTTATTTGTTTAATATCGGAGGAAATGACTGTTTATTGAGTTTCATATACTTATTAAAGTGTGGAAGAATTGAAATCTTTGAAACATTCACATCAAGTGATATATCTGTCGATCGATTCAGTATTTTGTCAATGGTTTGAACTGAAGAAGATTTTGGGAAAACTGCAAAAATTGCATTTGAATTAGTTTTCAATAAATGGTTTCAATACCTGACAACTAGTCTATCAATGGTTTCATTCATATGGAAAGGGATTCGTAATTATTTGGATCACTTGTGATAATGAAAAATATCAATATTTGATGACTTACTTTTTGGCACATTTGATGACTTTGAATAATTTCGCTTTGAATTCATGTTCACAATCGGTGGAAGAATCAATGGCTTCGGGATTGTCTGCAAATGCTTTTCCCTTTGATTTGGCATTACTTTTGTATATTTAGGAATGGATTGAAGTTTTAAGTTATTCTCCAATGAATTTGTTTGAGAATGACTTCGTGTATGAGAAACACATTTAGTGTTAATCTGATTTCAAATATTAATATTCATTTAAATATTAATTTTAACAAAAATATTGATAATTATTTGCAAACCTTCGGAGCGGACAATGATTTCAATTTATGACACTTTTTGTCGATTTCTTTAGTATTTGTACTATTATTACAAAAATATTAAATCCAATTAAATATAAGTTTTCAACAAATTCTTAACAGAAATACTTTTTGTCTTTATTTGCGAATTTATTTTTCCAAATAAGACATTCTTGTGATAACTCTGAAGAGAATTCTTCTGGAACTTCATCGCCAAAGAAGACCACTCTGTCAATGGTTTCCAATAGAGTTTGCAAATATCTTTGAGATTCTTCATCGCAACCCTGGTTATAATCATACATCACATTAAAATTATTCAATAAAATATTATACAAATAAATGATTACTTCGTCCCACGACTGAGAACTGGACGACCTCTCAGTGCTTACACTCCAAACCGATGAACTCATTTGTGTATTCATTAATTCATTTCGTTTTCATTTCAAAAAACCTTCAAAAATGAGTTTTAACTTTAATTCAATAATTGTCCGAAAAATCTATTCCTAAACTGATTTATTCTCACTTTTTAGACCACATTATTTGTATGTTTTTATATATGAGTTCCCATAGAAACCAATAAAATAATTATTAAATTATTAAAACTTAAGAATACATTCAATTCATAAACTATTTTAAACTAAAGTTCATATAAAAGATATCTATTTATATATTTGTATTGATTTGGTTTCAAATTGTGTTTAAATAATTGTTTTTAACATTAATGCCATTAGAAATGTTTGCTTAATTTTGGGAAAGTTGACTAAAATATTCTTATATCTAAGGGGACATACATCTAAGGGGACAACTTATACGAAGTTTTTAGTAATTTTAAAATATACAATAACTAGTGGACAGGGAGGCTGTGGAGGCTGTGGAGGCTTCTTGAAAAACTACTCAATTTTTAGGATAGAAATATTTTGATTAAATATTGAAAAGAATATTCTATAATAATATACATGATAATTGTACTAGCTAAATTAGCTAATATTGTTATCATTACAATACATGTAAATCTAGTTTTGCATACATATGGATAGGCATTGCAGTGAAGCCGTGGTCGCAGAGGTAGGCAACGATTAGGCCATGTTTTCATCACTTCATATGACGTAAAGCGAAGCAAACCATTGATGTTGTGGTGAAAGACATGCGCTTTTAATACATGTTTTTCACTGATATTATTGTAATAATAATAATAATAATATTTATTATTGTTTTTGACAACGATTTTGAAGACATTTAATGATTGTATCGACTGTTCATTGACTGCAAATCACATCCAAAAAGAGGTATTTCATTGAAAACAATTCAATTCATACAATGTTTACAATAATATTTAAATGCATTTCTCGTTATTTATTCATTTGTATTACATATGAATTCATAACTAATGCCAAAACCACTTATCTTTCAATTCATTTGTCTTTTTTATACTTTGTTTTCAAACAAATATTTTCATACAATTTGTCCATCAATTCATTAAACCTTTTATTCGCTAAAACAATAACTTTTGAAATGTTTTCAAAATTTAATTATATTTTTGTCCACAAATCAATCGATAAGAAAAAGACATTATTTTTGATTATAAAATGCATTGACTTTTGCTTTGATGAATTCAATGTCAATTATACACAAGAATATCCATTTGTGGACAGAGATTGACAATTGTTCAATTGTTCTAGGTTAGGTGATGACAAGGGACATTGATCATATATTACAATATAAGGGGTATTCACTACATAAGGGGTACGACTTGAATATTTGGCATAAGTTTTGAGATCAAACTATCGATATCTCAACAAATATTTTTGTCTTTTGCCTATTGTTTGAAAAACATTTCAATTCAATGAATATTTAATAAATGCATAAAATTTTGTCTTATTTTCATTCAATTCAATGTTTTTTTATTTGTTATTAAGAAAATAAATTGAATTTTGAGCTCAAATATAGTATAAAAATATTTACAAAACGAATTGAATTGAATGAAAGCAAAGAATGATTTATGAATTGAATGACAGTTTGAATGCATATTAAGCCAAACAACACATGTTTTGATAAAATAATATAAATATTTAAATGTAATCCTATTATTGAATACTTTTATCAAATATTCTTCATTCAATTTAAGGGATATTTTTAAATTTTTTTATAAATTATATTATTATATAAACAGAAAAATATAATTTTAAAAATATTTATACAATTCTTTCATTCAAAGGAATTATTTTTAATTTTTTAAAAGCAATTTTTATGCCAATAATTCATATAAAATGAGTTATCGTCTAATGATTTCTTTGCCATTAATTGCATTCACTTTTGTCTACAAAACTATTTTTGTTTCAAAATGTTTGCCAAAGAGTTAACTATAGATGAATTCATTCAAAATGAGCCAACTTTTCAAATGATTGCATAATTTTATTCATAATTAACATCAATTTATCGAAAAATATTTGATTTATATATTAATAAAAATAAAATTTTCAAAATTCATGGCTTAAGTAAGCATTGAATATTTTTTTCAAATAATCCTTGAATTTTTTCATTGAAAACAAGTTTATTATAAAATAAATGCCAAATATTTCTTCAAAAAAAAGACAAATGACTGAAAACATTAATTTCAATGATTTATTCTTCAAATCTGTTCCTATATTTTGTGACAATTTTTAATATATATTTTTTCTAAAATAATTGATATTTTTTATCACTTTTGAAAATATAAACAAAACAATTGATTATATTTTTGTTGAAATCCTATCAAAAGTGACGAAAGTATTCGAAGACTTAATAAAGATTTACTTCTAAGACAGTGTTCGCCAAAAGAAGAGCTTGGATTGCAAGACAATCCCTGACCACCCGATCCAAGCCCCACACGAATGTTGTCGCTGAGAATCGTTTCGTGTCGATCGTTGAAACAACCTTGAACACATGAACACATGAACTCAAACATGTTTGTCGACCGCGATCTCAATGTCTCCAATCACTAAACACTAATCAATATTCAAAAATATTCAAAAACAAAACTTTTTTCACTTAATTATCAAAACAATTAATTTTGTGTTAAGTATTGTTGTAATTATAATGTGAATTATTATATGATTTTTGCATTCGTTTAAATATTCGGTAAATTGTTTGTTCAAATCGTTTCACAATTATTGCTATAATTTTATATTTTTTATTAAGAAAATATAGATTTAAAAATCAATTTAATAATGAAGGGTCGAATGAGAAGAACTTCGGCTTCAATTGATGTGATGTTTGCAGAACAGAGCGGTTCAGACGAAACCCTTCACAACACAAGCAATTCAAAGGTTTCTTTAAATTCTTTTGAAATCTTTTGAAAAATGTTTAACTATTAATAGAAATATATTTTTCATAAAAAATTTATTTGAATATTGAATATAGAGTTTAGATGTCTCGGAGAGTCGTATCGATCGGATGCGAAAATTGCTTTCATCTCCATTACTGAGACGTAAACCCAATTGTAGTCACAAAAACATGTCTCAAACATCTCAAACCGACTCAAAAGTCTTTGGAGTATCTCTGGAAGTGTTATCGCATTCCAATACAAGTGAAGAACCATTTATTCCATATGTCATCAGCCGTTTGTGTCATTACATCGAAGACTCGGGCGGTCTCTTACAGGAGGGGCTCTTCAGGATCAGTGGAAACGCTAAAATGATCGACAAATTGAAGCATTCATTTGACACAAGCGGTGACGCAAACCTCGAAACCGATGGCGATATCGCCTCTGCCTCTGCTCTCCTCAAACTCTTTCTCCGAGAACTTCCACAACCACTCATTCCCGACACTCACCTCTTCCTCAAAGCCATTAAAGGTATGTCTTTTGAAATTAAATATTTCAATATATTTTCATTTGATTTGATTGACGTCGAAAATAGACGTCGAAACCGATGAACAGACATGTGTTCATAATCTCCGGGCTTTGGTTACGAGACTTCCAGACGAAAACTTCTATACTTTGAAGTATTTGTCGGCTTTTCTCAACAGAATCTCTCATCAAAAGGAGAATCGAATGACTTCTGCAAACTTGGGTTTGAATGAATTGAGACTTGAATTAAACATTGAATGAATTGATTGTTTTTATAGGCATTGTATTCGCGCCAAACATTTTTAGAGTGAATGTCGATAACTATAAAGGACTTCGCGACCAATCGATGGCCAATGAAATCGTTTCGCTATTCATCACTAATTTTAATTCAATATTTAGTGATTCTGTGGTCACTTCCTATCAACCAATGCCTCCGCTGACGGTTGAGATTCCAGACATCGGTTTCAACACTTCATTGACAGTCGAGAGTGAAATCCCAGCACTTCTTCTCAATACAGCACAGGAAAATCTATACAATCGTAAGCGCAAAGAATGCAAATGTCAGTCAAATACACCACCGATTCGATCAAACTCTGAAGAAGCCCTTTCGGACTCCAAGGACAAAGACATCCGTCGCTGTAGTTCTGATGAGAATGTCTTAAACAATGCATTCATGACTGCTGTCAACAAATTTGAAAATTTGAATTTTCGCAACACTTCGAGTCCTCATCCGCCAGATGCCAAGCGCCGGGAGCTTGAAAGTGAGAGAAGTGATCGACTTTCTGATGACCAAAAGCAACAGATGATTGAATCCGTTGAATTTGACGACAATTATGTCTTCAGCGATAATTGCGAACAAATAATAAATGTTTTGGAAAAACAAAAATCGTTTAATGAAGAAAAGATTCAAAACATTTCGGGTGATTTGAATGAAAATTTTGATTTACGTGAATTGTCTAAAGAAAATATGAATGAAAATCACAGCAAAGTTTTGGTGAAGAGCTCTCAAACGTCTCAAACAAGTGATGAACGCAATTGTCGGACACTTTTAGAGATCAATTCCTCCGAAAACATCAATATTAATAACAGACACGAAATGATTGAGAAGTTTCCGCATTTGGACTTCAAAACTATGTTTCAAAACACGGCAACTAATGAACCGATTCTTTCAGAGCACAGGTATAGTTGGCCGCGAACTTCAAACGAGACCGAAAATAACGGATCCGTTGAATATTCTGCTAACAGTTCAACGAATTCAATTTCACAGTTTCTTAAGAAAGCGGTTTCATATGAGGCACCGCTATCTCCCAGTGCTTACAGATCTTATTTAAGTAATCGAACGATTCATTTGGACCCAACTATACCGCCCTCCCCTCCTATCGAACAAATGAAAGTATTTAAGGCCCCCATTCGAGAGGCCAAACACGTGGAGACCACAAACACGAGCATCAGATCTATTACTAAGAAAATACAAACCATTAAAAAGAAGATAAAACTTTTTGAACACGAATTCGAGAAGAAGAATGGCTTTCGACCGTCGATGGAACAGAAGATGAGTTGTCCTGAAGTTCGAAGTTATGTCTTGGATATAAATAAACTGAAGAAAGATCTCAAGGACTTCAAAGACGACTTATATATGGAAACCAATGACAAACAGAATCTGCTTTTCAGTCAAACCAAAGAATTTAATTGTAATAAGTCTTTGATTAACATTTCGGAGACTATTAAAGAAATCGAGCGATCGATTGAAGAGAAGCGGAAGTCAGCAAAAAGACCGGAAATACTCGAACAGATGTCCGCTGAAGAGATCTCAGAGGAGAAGATCACACTTCAGAAGGCATTGCTTCGATTCGAAGCACTTTATGGTCGACCGACTACTAGAGCTGAACGAGATATCGTTCGACCACTTTATGACAGGTTTGCCATTAGTTTCAGTTTTGTTGAAAACATTTTATATTTGTTTCGATATTTCAAAATAGGTATCGAATTGTGAAACGAATGGTCGGCAAAACATTGCCCCCAAAACTCGGCAGTAAAGACTCGGTTGAATTGCAACCAATTTTAGAAAACATTGCAATGGATTTCATCTCACCCTCGCATTCCAAGGGTGAAGATATTGCTGCCATTGAACAAAACGACCTAAACCTAAACACTACCGGTGCAGAAATGGGTGCTATCGATGAAAATGCATCAAACAATAGTTCAAAGACAAGCCTCAAAGAAGTCAAACAGGAGTTAAAGTGCAATAATTTACACGAAATGTCTTTAACAGAATTGAATCAAATGTTGAGCGAAACACGTCTTCAGAAAAGGAATTTGAGATCAGTTTTAAGAGATTATGAAAACGATTTCCTCAAAGTTATGGGAAGGAAAGTCGAAAAGGAGGACAAAGTGAATATGGGATCTGTTTATACCAATTATAAGGTCTGTATTCGTTTTGATATATTTTATAGAATTTTGTTTTATTTAAAATTAATTTAAATGTTATTTCAATCAATGAATTGGTGTTTGCTTTACAGCACACGAAAGGAAAGCTTCGCCTATTGGAAGCACTGGTCTATAAACACGAATCACAGATAATTGTCTTATAATTTAATATCATTTCATAACAGATTTTTTGCTCATTTTTTATTCATTTTCTTTTTATTTGTAATAATATGTTTCAAAACAAAAAAATTGTTCAAATAATTGATTGACGTTTGAATTCAGGCTTTGATTTCAATAAAACATTTGTTTATTTTATTATTTTTCAAATGAAATTCAAATCAAAGCTAAAATAATGTCAATTAAATCAAATCCTGAATCAAACCATTGATTAATTCTTTACAATAAGTTCTCTATTATTATAGAGACTGTAAAAGACATTACATTTAATATTGTATTAATATATAAATTATTGCATTTTTTCGTCAAATATTCACAAATATCTCAACAAAATTGTCATATTTTTATGTAACAAATGTTTGATTATTTTCATTCAAAATCATTACTTTTTTATCGATATATTTATTATTATAATTATATTAATTATTGTATAACTTATTGTCATTAATATTAATATTGTATTCAATACTCACTTCTAAACTATTTTTGATCAATCGATACATAAATATATATATTATATAACATTTCCCTCAAATCTATCATAAAATTAGTCAACAAATCGATTATAAAAATCAAAATTACTTTTAAAGAAATCTATTTTTCAGTCATAAAAGAGTTTATTCAATATATTTGAGACATAAATGAGAGCTGAATTCAAATGAATATTATTTTATATTTGATTTGTTGAATAATTTTATTCAATTTCGTCTCAAATTATTTATTGTATAATTGGTGTAAAAATATAAAAAACAATACATTTATCAAAATATTTGTTTAGTCTTTAGTAAATAGAGTCAAACTTATGGTTAAAATTCAAAACATAAATATTTTGAATTGAAATTAAAATTAATTGTTTTTATTGAATGTTTGCTGAAATATAACAATAAAATGTTGAACAAAATGTTTGAATACTTTTAATGAATTTATTGAAACAAATGCGAGAATTGTCTCAAAAGATGTCTCAATGATTATGTTGTCAATGACTTAATGAATACTTCTTCAAAATCATGAGATCTCGAATTGTGTATAAAAAATCAAATTATATTTCAATTCATTTTTGATTTATTGAAATCGTTTTAAATTATATCTAATGTTTATATGAAAAGAAATTTATATTTAAAATAAATTATAGAAAATATTACAAAATATAAAATAAATGTATATTAAAGTCAAACACAAATTCAAACATAACTTAAGGTTTATAACAAAAATTATCTAAAATTTTGAGCAACAAATTATTCGACAATTTCTTTGACAATATGTTCACGAAAAGAGTAAAACTATATTTGAATTTTCATTCAATGATTTCTTGCGATTTGAGCCACAGTTTCGATGATTCAATTGATTTGATTTGTTTTGCAGACAATAAGTCTTGCGCTTTGAGTACACTTCAGAACAGTTAGTCTGACCTAAAAATATGATCAAATGTTACTCAAATCAAACGATAATTTTGGGTAAAGTATTTCATCTGAAGAGTTCATACCATAATATCCTATATTATTATTATTAGAATCGCGTGAACTTTGATTAGTGTTTGAGGTCTCCGATAGTGTGTGAAAGGTATGGCTAACAAAGCCAGTGCTTCCGTTCTCGGCATTGATTTCTCCGACACCTGTGTTGTAATGACTTATTTTACGTCTCTTTCGCTCCACTTCTTCCAAGTCATGTTCTTTTGGTTTATAAGTGAAAGGTCGGGCCTCACTATACTCGCCATCCCTGGGCCGAAAAAGTTGCAGATATACCTGGACTGAACTCTCAATGTTCTGGTCTCTATAGGGAGGGGTTCGGAACACAATGGCCACCTGAGGAATGGTATAATTAGATAACAAACCCTAATTGAATGTCATATCCCGGTGCTCACCTGGTGGTGGACATCAGCTTCGGTGAAGTTACCGAACGCTTCCCAAAGTTGATTACCTTCGCCATCAGTTTCAAAGAATCGGATTTTTATCTCTTTTTTGTTGACTTTTTCACATAAAAGAAACACTTCTTCGTCTCCTTTGGAGTCAATTAAGAGTCGATTTGAAAAATATTAAATTATATGAATTTTATGAATAAAAATCAAATATAATATTAAGTCAAACATTGATAACATTAGAGAAAATTTATAATCACTTTAACATTGAATTATTCATTCGTTTTATATTTTTCTCAATTAATAAAATTATTTCTCACTATAGTTACATAAAGAGACTCTTTTGAGACATTTTTAAATTTATATTTCATTTGATAAATAATTTAAAATTCAAGGCATGTGTGAAATACTGTACGGAATAGTAATATTCTGTTTCGAAATAACTATAAATTAGTCTACACTTGTGTTCAATAAAAACTGGTCTGAATTTAATACTAAAATGAATTTATATTTATATTCAAACAACAAATGAAATGTCAGACCTGTTGCGGGTCCGCAATATTTATCCATTCTTACAATTTTGAGTTCACCAGAATCTGGAGATTCTGTTAGGAATTGATGTAAACGTTTAAACAAAACTTAGACCTAATTTGAAGTGATATTACTTTGATTGGCGACGGGTCGCGAGAATACAGGGTTACAAATGGCATAACTCATGTCATTGTCATAAATGAAGGCTTCGAAGCATATCTTAACAGAATTCAAGTTCATATCCTTTGCATCCCTTTCCGACTCTTCACGAATTCGTTGTTTGTCAACATCTAGTTATTTATCAATAATTTATATTACAATAAATTATGTGAAACTGTTCAGAATGACTGCAAACCTGATAGTTGTGAAGATTGGGCACTAAATGATGTGTGGATGACATGTCTTTCCTCTAACTTTCTCCTATACAATATCTCCGGCACTTCTTTTTTGCCAACGAATAAAATTCCCAAATTTTGGAAACTATTTTCAATACAATTATAAGCATTGAATCAATACATAAATGCAATTATGATTGTCTTACACAGCAGTCATGTTGTCGGACAGGGATATAGTGCAGTGGCCCTCTTCAGAGCAGTGTCTGCCCATCAGTTTGTGGACGTGACTCTTTGGCCGGTCTTCGTTGGTGTAAAGACTGGCCCTGACGTACACCTGATTCAATGAGTGATAGTTTTCTAACTTCAAGTAATTAATTGTTATTATTATAATGAACTCAAAGCCAATCAAACCATACCTTAATCATTGGATATGTTTTTTTGGTTTGAGAGCTATTTTCTCCGGTCAGCCCTCCATGAGAGCCCTTTTCACTCCTATACCTATACCTAATTCTGTTTGTCGGCTGTTCTAGTATTTTAAGGTAAGGCCGGCCTTAAAAGAGTGGTCAACAAATTATTCAATATTTTAATTCACGAAATATTTAGCACTTATTGTAAAAGTAAAGCAATTTTTAATTAAAATTCAATTTTCAAAACAAATGACTGAAAGATGTCTTACTTTGTTGTCTGATATTCTCGACATTGATTTGGTGTTGCGTTTGTTGAATATTCTGTGGAAAACCGTTTTGGGATATATTAGGCATTACCAGCGGAGGGATTGGCGATGTCGTCAAAGAGGTAACATTTCTGCTCACATTTGGTGTCTCTAAAGTCAATATCAGAGGAGTTGAAGAACCGGACATTAAAACTGCTGAAGAAGACTGAAGACTATTATCACTGTTATTGTTATCATTTGTGTTCGTTATGTCAATTGTGAGGCCATTAATAAAACAAGAATACGATTCTCGAGGACTATTGATGACTGAAGTAGTGGTGGATGTGTTGATTGAGGAGACATTTGATGGCAAAGATAAATGACTTATTTGTTGAGCGCATCCAATACTCGATATGCTATTTATGCTATTTTCAGATACATTAGACACCAAATAATTAGGATTTTGTGCAGACATTTATCACAATTCAATACAAGTATTAATGAGAAAATCTTATTATCGTTTCAAACATTTACTTAAATTTCACTAAATTTCTTCATTTATTATAACAATTCATTTGAAAAAATTCTAAAATTTTGTCACAAATGAGTTGAAATTAAAGAATTTTTCACAAAATTTTGAGAAAACAAATCACTTAATGGACAGTCGAATAGGAATTCAGTGATGAAAGAGTGGAAAATCCAAAATATATGTAATAAATGCTAAGTTAAAATAATTTGATGAAAAAGTGATTTGTTATCAAAAGGGATGTGAATCACATATAAAGACATTTTTATATTAAAATTAATCATTTATTTTAAGATAATATGAATTTTGAGCTAATTTTTGACAATATATTCATTGTTTGATTTAACTCAAAATAGTTAACATTGAAGAATATGTTATGAATTTTGTTGAGTTTTGTTCACTCACTGTTAAAGACGTTTTGAAAAATGAAAACATTTTTATTAATAAAAGTTTTGTCAAAAGTCGACAAAAGAGCTCAAAATGACGTCATTTGCAAAAAGATTTGTGTATTTGTGTCCCTGAAGTCACGGAAAATCCAAACACTTTTTAATGTCTTAAGAGTTGTGAATCTAAACGATGTTCAATAGATTCATATGAATGTTAGCAACGGTTACACTGGTTTTGGAGGCCTTGTTGTCAGACAACAGTTGCATAACTTCTCCAAAGGTTTTTAATGGCAATTCTTAGCGATCAATGTTTTACGTATTATTCAGAAATCAATGTAATATTACTTTATATAAAGTTATGTTTCAGTAAAATAAAATTCAATCATTAAATAATTATTTGTTTGAGTGAATGAATCACAACATAAAGTGATATCAAAATCAAGTTTTTTTTCATATAAAGGAATTCATGAAATGAAAACTTTTCTCAACATTTGATCATTTATTGCATTGTTTAAGAGTATAGGAAAAAATAATTTGAAAAAATAAATAATAATAATAATGATAATTGATTTGGAATATTACAGAAAATGTTTGCAATATTACTGAAAGCCATTCATCGCTTTTTGCCAATACCTTATTCACAGGTTTTTAAGTGAAAAGCGATTTAAGCCATAGATTAGTATTGTTTGGCTCCCAAACCTGAAGTGAAGGACGTTTTTCTTTTATACAGAATATATCAACTGATAGTTAACATAAAAAACTCCTTCATAGGAACGGCCCCTAAAATACTAAAATACTAAATTCACTATAAATTATATCCAATTATAACTCAATGCAAAACAATTATAATCAGGTTTAACGTCTGATTACGTTTTCAATGGTTTTATATTTATATATAAAATACAAATAATTGACAAAAAATGTCTTTTAGTTTCAATTTATTATTTTGTTCACAAAAAATAATTTTTATTAAAATTAAATATGATTTCATTTGATATTTACGTAACAAATAATTGTAAAATCGTTTCACTTCTGTTGTCCTCATTTGTCCTAATTATTCATTCAATCAAAATAATTGATATCTTCTTTTGAACACA
Organism: Quadroppia sp. Gr-Ori-00064; assembly: GCA_034700825.1. Taxonomy (NCBI): domain Eukaryota; kingdom Metazoa; phylum Arthropoda; class Arachnida; order Sarcoptiformes; family Quadroppiidae; genus Quadroppia; species Quadroppia sp. Gr-Ori-00064. The sequence goes on along the minus strand of JAQIXR010000166.1, from coordinate 842 downwards.
AAATTGTATTCAATAATGTTTTTGTTGCAATATTTGCCTTCAGGTCATCTGAAATGTAAACTCTATTTCAATCTATTGTTAATTTTTATATATAATAGGATTTTCAAAAATATCGAAACAAAATAAGTTTCAAAAAAAGTTATTCAAAAAAGTTGTCTATAATTTACAAATAAAACTATTCATTATATTTAAAATTGTTTTCAATTATTCTTTATTAAAAATTTCATTTAATATCAATTTTATTCAATTATATTCTTAACTAAACTCAAAAATTGTTAATAATATTAAATATAATATTAATTATAAATTATTTTCCATTCATTTATTTTTGAAGATTTTGGTCATTTTATTTAGAAATAAATTATTTGTACAAAAATTGTTTGAAAAGCAAAAAATCAATGAAAATTTTGAAGTGAATGAAAGAAATATTATAATTGATTTGTATTTTGATTAACAAATTATATAAAAAATAATTTCTATTGACTTTGGTTTCAAACAATTGAAAGTTAACTCAATATAAAAGCAAATGAAATGAATGTTTAAATATATGAATGGATCAAATTAATGCATAAACTCTTTTCAGTCATTAATAAACCCTATAAATATATGTGATTATAAGACCCTTAATATTCAATATGATATGTATTATAAACGACAAAAATATGTATTTATATGTATTTTTAAAATTTTTATTTTAGCCGAAAATATACAAAATTTACATCATATTCACTTTATATATGCTTTCATAAGCATTTCATTGAAAACTATTGTTAAAAATTAGTGAAATATAAGCAAATTTATATAAATAATATTTGAAAATTTCATTAGAAACCAATGTATAT
>JAQIXR010000165.1:0-44322 GCA_034700825.1 Quadroppia sp. Gr-Ori-00064 | reverse complement strand
CTCATTGGCTTAGACGTTGCCCGCATTTTCGAACTCAAACTCGATTTCTCGAAAGCTGTCCCGCACTCAACTGCTCGAAAAGCAGTTTCGATACATCCGAAATATGAAGTAAACAACGCGTATGTCGTCGACAACAAACAAAAGACACGTCCCCTAAAGACACCCGAAGCGCAACCGAAACACATGAATTCGCATCGCTTTTCCTTTCCACGAGAAGTCGATACGAGACGTCATATCGTAGAACTGCCGCCTAAAGGTGTCCACCGAAAAACGCGTCCACTACAGATCGAAAGCCCGTTTAGAACCGAATTCGGTCCCCGTTTGGATCGAAATATTGAACGCAATTCCCGTTTGTATGGCCGACAACGAGAAGAGCAAAAGACTGCCACCCCGTACAACACGTCCACGACCATTGGTCAGTCTCGCGGCCGGGGAAATGAGACCTCTATCGGCCTTCTTAGGCATCGCCTCTCTGTTTTATATCCGTTTCCGCACTGCTCGAAAGCATTGCTATATATGTAATCATTCGTTCGCTTTGTCTTAAAATAAAATCGTTGTTTTTCGACATAAAAATCGTTTAATTGATTTAACCGAACCGTCGGTTCCCTCAACATATAATTTTTTTATGACTGTTCCTGACAGAGGACATATCAATCTTTCATTCAAGGTATAGACCGTCAAAATCCACCAAGGGGTTTTTGAATAACTCTATTTCGAATATCGTCAAAATAGCAAAAAATCAATGAATTTTCAACTTTTGTATTGAATTTTATTTTTTGAAATTTTGGTAAAAAATATTTTTCCAAAAATTATTGATAAAAATTGAAAATTCATTGATTTTTTGCTATTTTGACGATATTCGAAATAGAGTTATTCAAAAACCCCTTGGTGGATTTTGACGGTCTATACCTTGAATAAAAGATCGATATGTCCTCTGTCAGGAACAGTCATAAAAAAATTATATGTATATTATAGTTTTTGCTGTGAACATGACCTTCGCGTTTCTGACAAAGTCTGTTGTTAATAACAATATGACCAAGCTCATTCTTATGTCATGCTATACTCGGTAAATAGTAGTTTCAAACATCGTTTACAGAATTAAATTATCTTGAATAGTTTTGGAATAATAGCCATTCAAAGTTGTAGATATGCGTGTGCTGGACTTTTGAAATCTCCTTATATACTGTATAATATTCTTATTTTTAAAAATAAAATTCTCATTAATTGAATACAAAAATTTCATTTCATTTTTCAATTCCTTTATAACATTATTTCAATGCAAAACTTACTTGTCTTTAATGTCTTCACAGCGACATCTCTTCTGTCATTATCTTCGTATAGAAAAGCTCTTCTCACTTCACCAAAATGACCATGGCCTATCAAACCAACCATGCTTATATTTTTGTAGTCAATTAAAACATTACTCTTCCTAATGATAATATCGGTCAACTTCTGTACAGTTTCTGAGAATTTTTTGTTTAATTCAATCACTGTTTCTGTGTTTGGGTTTTGGGATTCAAAGTGCGAATCGACATCCAATTCAGTCGGTGCTTGTGGTAAACGACTGTCTCTTTCATCAGAAATTCTATAAATATTTCGACAAAACTTCACTCTTGAGACCAATTCTGAAAATTCTGGCCTATCTATCGGTTCCTCTGACCAGCACTCAGTTAGTATGAGTGAGAGCAATGGCGGACAGGTTTGTGGTATAGTTAATCGGTTGCCATTCTTTAGAGACAACGCCATAAGTGATGGGTCGATATCTTCATAGGGAGTGTCCCCTCTTGTCAGTAATTCCCAGACGACTACACCATAAGCCCAGACATCAGTTTTTGTGGTGTATTTGTTCTCATTGAGTGATTCCGGTGCCATCCATCTGATGGGTTGGTATATCTCAGTGTCTTTACTTCTGTAATAATCATTTGGATACAGATCCCGAGACAGTGCAGAGTTCGAGATCTTCACTGAGTAGTTGTCATCGATGACACAATTTCTTGCTGCAAGATCTCTGTGAATGCAGTTCTTCTCCGACATATATGCCATTCCTGTGGTTTGAGAGCAAATGTCATTATAATACAATTCATAGAAAAACATTTGAAAAACCTTTTGCGATATCGACCGCAAAACCAATCAATGTCTCAATCGTTTCATTCTTCTCTCGTCTGATATATGAAAAGAGGTCTCCATTTCTCATAAATGGCGACACAATGTGTGGTATATAATTGCCATCAACGGAGACACCGATTAATGTTAGGATGTTTTCATGGTTTAAGTCATACATTATTAGCCCTTCTTTGAGAAAAGCTATGATTTGCTCCAAAGTCGGCGTTGACTCTAATTGTGAAAACAAATCAATTCATTGATTATATCATAGCAAACATACCTTTTCTTAATGTCTTAACAGCCACTGATTGGCGTTTATTATATACTAATTGACCATGATACACTCTGCCAAACTGACCCTGAGCAATGTCTTCACAGGCAATGATGTCTTTAAAAGCAATCATTTTTCCATTACTTTCTATTTTTTCAATGAATTTTTGATCTTTTTCGATGCCAACTATCGGTGAAGAGATGTTATTATCTCTTTCTTTGTCATCGTTTGAAACTCTTTTATCGTCTATACCCTCCCTCTCGACTCTTACTGAACTCAATTGTATAGCAGTTATATCTGAGACTAATTGTGAAAATTGTGGCCTTTCCTCCGGTCTCTCAGACCAGCACTCATTCATTATCTCATATAATAATGTCGAACACATTTGTGGTCTCTTTAATCGATTGCCTGTTATTATGTGATAAAAGATAAGCGTATTAGCGATGCCTTCATAGGGAGTGTCGCCTCTTGTCATCAATTCCCATAACAGGACACCATATGACCAAACATCAGACTTTGTGGTGTATATCATTGATTTGATAGATTCCGGTGCCATCCACTTGACAGGCACTGCCAGTTCCGTGTCTGAACTTTTGTAATAATCTTTTGAATGTAAATCCCGAGACAGTCCAAAGTCGGCCACTTTGGCCGTGTTGTCATCGACGACACAATTTCTTGCGGCGATATCTCTGTGAATGATATGACAGTCAGACCATAGATATGCCATACCTTTTGGAAACAAATACTTTTGTAATTTTTTTATGTGTTTTCTATGTATTAAGAATTTTTATGAATATAAAAATGTTTTTAAGTAGAAGTAAATACATGTAAGTCTATGAGAGTGTGAGTGTCGACACACGAACTAACGAACTGATATGACTTTATATGTCATTTTTTCAGGGAAAATGCCATTAAAAATAAAAAATAAATAATAAATATCAATATTTTAAGAAATAATAGAAAATATATGAAAACCTTTTGCGATATCGACCGCAAAGCCAACCAATGTCTCAATAGATATATTCGTCTCATCTCTGATATATGTCTTTAGGTCTCCATTACTCATAAACGGCAATACAATGTGTGGTATATTATTGCCATCAATGGAGACACCGATTAATGTTAAGATATTTTCATGTCTCAAGTCTTTCATTATCAGCCCTTCATTGAGAAAAGCCATGATTTCCCTCTCAGTCGGCGTTGACTCTAATTATTCAAAATATAGTTTCAAAAGTTTTTTCATTTTATTTGTCAACACATCTCAAAACATACCCAACTTTAATGTTTTTATAGTCACTGTTTGGCGTTCATTAATGAGTATTAATTGACCACGATACACTTTGCCAAACTGACCCTCGATAATAATTTCATGTGGAGTAATGTTTTCGAAATCAATCAAATTTGAATCATTTCTCATTCTCTCCATTGTTTCAATGAATAAACGATTTTCGTTTATGCCATTGACTTGTGATTGTAAAGTGAAGTCTCTTTCATTGAGTTCTTGTGCTTCATATGAAAAGTCATTCTCTATTTCAGTGTTTTTATTGCAATCTCTTTTACATCGTTTGACAGCAATAATGAACACAACAATCAATACAATAACTATTGAGACAATGATTGCAATAATTATCATTTCGATGGCTTTGCTGTCATTTGTTTGTGCGGACTGTAATGTGCTCTTATAATTGCACCAAGGGCACATGTTTGTGATCACTTCCACCTTGATCATATACTCCAGTTCATCCTTTTTATCCAATATTAACCTCTCATTGAATCCAATAATATCTAAATAGCTCTTCATTTGTTCGCTCTGTCCTTTCAAAGACAACTTCGCCGACAGAGGAATGGCTTCACTCTGTTTGTGGCAAACAATCCAAGAATTGAATATGTTATTAGATTTTGAATTTGTTCGAACATTTTCATTGAATTTATACATCTTTTTCATTGTTTTTTTCAACCCATTCTGAATAAAGATATAAATATTACTTTGATTAATAATAGCTGAATTTTTTTATCAAATAATTTGTTTTTTAAGAAAGATTTTTAACTAATATTCTGTAAGAAACGTAGTATAAGGATATACCATAAGTCTTGCGAAAAGTTAAAAAGCTGTAATTCAAAAACTATACATGATAACTTTATTCTGTAAACGGTTATGAATCAATGATTTTGTGGAATTTTAACGACATATGATTGATCTTGGTCATTTTACTATTAATGTTAAAATATGGGACAAATGCAAAGGTCATTGTCACAGGTGAGATAATTGATATATCTATGTGAAGATAAGATAGAGGGCATTAAAGTCGAATAAAAAGTTAAATTTTTAAAAATATTCCGAAGCGTAGTTACGAATAGATTTGCGATTGTTGTTAAGAATTGAAAAAATATTCTAATTTCATAAAAGTTATGTAAAATTCTGTATAATTCTGTAAAATACCTGAAATATAACCGAATCATTGACATCGTGTAACTCAAATGATATCTCTTCCGTCTGTAGTCTATTATCGCAAATGTACGACACATTGAAGTCTATATTAATTGAATTTTGACTCAAGTTTTTCAATGCGAAGATTTTCATAACATTTGTGGAGAACTTTAAACCAATGATCTCTTCTCTGATAATTGTTTTGTCAAATGTCTTATCCATAATCTCTTCGTTCGTATTAATTATAGAATAGTTTCCGTAATAGAAATACTTTTCCGTCTCTAAAGTCTGTTCAAAAAATTTAATATTTTAATTGTTTTCCGTAAAAAAAACATTAAATGAACCCCCTTTGAGGTGTTCTTTTCCACATAACACATGCACCACATTATAGTCATAATGAGATGTGATGTTATACACGACAGCCCTTTAGTAGGGGTCAATGAAAGTAAAATGTGTTAACACGACAGTAAAACAACATAAGATTTTTTGAAACTAGAATTTGGTGATGAAAAAAGTCATCTTATGTTATGCCACACTCTAGTCAACCGTCATTACAGGTTGGAAAAATTTAACGTTGTTTTACTGTCGTGTTAGAATGTAATGTATGTGTGAGAAGGAAAAGAGCACCTTAAGGGGGGGTTCATTTACGGAATGCGTAATACAAATTACATTTAAATGAAGAACCACTTTATCATTAGTTATAGTCATTTTCGAAGCACAACAATAACTATAATATATAATACACAACAAAAACAACAAAATTGAGTTCATTATTAAAAATGTTTGATATGAATAATTACAGTGAAATGTATCTAATATATGATTATGATTTTGTGGGGAATATTTTCATCGATTATTATATGAACTGATGTTTACATAAAAAATTGTTTACATAACACGAAAACGACGTGATTTAAACTAATCTAATTATTATCAAATGATTTCAAATGCAATTTAATGTTATTTTAAGATAAATTATTTTGATATAAAAATTATAATAAAATTTAAATATATGTTTGAATAGAAGTAAAAAACAATAGAATATTCTGTTCATTATTGTTATATGTGACCAAGAACATAATATATTCAGTGTTCATCACTTTAGGAAAGGTAGTTTATAGATTTCACTTGTATGCACTCTCACGCACCCTCTCCTTTGAAAGAAAGCCAAAAATAGGTAATTTTCATAAACGTAACATGGTGAAAACCAATTGTGCAATTTTCCATTAGTTCCCCAAATAAATGTAGTTCTCAGATTTGGTTTCAACTTTGGTTTTATTGAGAAAAACATTTGATTAAAGATTTTCTATAATATAAACAAACGAGTATTAGTTAACCACTAATAGAATTCCATTTTCCGTATAACCAAATATTTTTATTTAAAATATATTATATAAAATTATTAATGGCATTTTCCCTGAAAAAATGACATATATAGTACAGTCATGTTCGTCCATTCGTTCGTTCGTGTGTCGACACTCCCGTTGATAATAAAGAGCAAATTCCCCATTGATAATGAAGAGAATATTTCCCGTTGATAATAAAGAGAATAGGATGCTAATGTTAAATTGCAATTCCCATAGGGTGCTAATGTTAAATTGCAATTCTCATAGGGTGCTAATGTTAAATTAAAACAAGTCTATGGAACCTGACTTTCGACAAATTAACTAATATGACTGTACTATTTATGTGGAAAATGCCATTAAAAATATTTTGAGATTAATTTCTTAAGAATTCTTAAGAATTCTTAAGAATTCTTAAGAATTACAGACAATAAATTTCATTGATTTCATTGATGTAAATATTTTTCAAGTTTTATCATTCGCTTTGATATATTTGATCTCTATTGAAGTGATGGCAACTACAGTATTATGACATACAGCCGTTCAATAAATATAAGCACTTTTTTCCCATTGAACTCTATAAGTAAAAAGTGCTTATATTTATTGAATGGCTGTAATTCCTATAAATGTTTCTATTCATTGAAATTATTTTGAATTTTTTAAATTAGATATAAAATAAATATTTATTTAATTCAAAGAAAAATAAAAATTATATTTATTTCAAATTCAAATAAAAGGCTAAAAATGTGATCAAAAGTATGAAACTATTATTCAATAAAGTGCTGATGAAATGGATATCAAACAACGGTTCAATCAATGGATGACTTGATTCACAATTTATGGTCAGTTCCGAACCCACTGTCCATTCATTTTTGTGTTTTGCATTATTTTTGATAAAATATCATTTAATTTAAGATTTTAATTCACGTCTTGATATAAGACTAATATGTGATGAAAAATTCATTTGAGAAGAGCTTTAGGTTTAAGTCATTTGTGAAATATTTGAACAAAGTTTTGATTGTTTGTAAATATCATTAAAAACAATGAATTACTAAAATCTAAAAAGTCTTTTGCATTGATTTGAGCCACGATTTAACATCTGATACAAGACTCTACTCTTGTGACCAGTTGTGAGAATTCTGGTCTTCTCTCTTCCTCTACAGACCAGCACTCAGTCATTATGTCGTATAGTAATGGCGGACACATTTGGGGTTTAGATAATCGGGTGCCACTGACTAAGATATACCACATTGTGATGTTGAAGTGATCCAAAGGGGTGTGTCCTCCGGTCGTCAGTTCATATAACACCACTCCATAAGACCAAACATCACTTTTTCTAGTGAATATATTTTGATGAATAGCTTCCGGTGCCGTCCATTTGATGGGAATTCCTATTATAATGTCTTCCCGGCTCATTCGGTAGCACTGATTACTTTCCTCATATTTTTTCGATAGCCCGAAGTCGGCCACAACTGCCCTCATGTTATCATTGATCATACAATTTCTTGCGGCGAGATCTCTATGAAGGATGTGCTGCTCCGACAGATATGCCATACCTTTGGATTGCAATCAAAAAAGTATAAAATTTATTGTATTTATAAAACATATGAAAACCTTTTGCTATATCGACCGCAAAGCCAATCAATGTCTCAATCGTTTCATTCGTCTCACGTATGATATATGACAAGAGGTCTCCCTTTTCCACAAACGACAATACAATGTGTGGTATATTATTGCCATCAATGGAGACACCGATTAATGTTAAGATGTTTTCATGTCTTAAGTCAGCCATTATTAGCCCTTCTCTGAGCAAAGACATGATTTGTTTGTTAGTCGCCGTTGACTCTAATTATGAAAACAAATCAATTCATTGATAATTTCATAGCAAACATACCGTCCCTTAATGTCTTAACGGCAACTATACGGTGCTCATTATTGTTTGACAATTTACCCCGGTACACATTGCCAAAATGACCTTGGTCAATGTTTTCACGGCCAGATATATTCTTAAAAACAATATATTTTCCAATACTTACTAATACCCGGATTGTTTCATTGAATTCTGGATCTTCTTCCACGGGAATAATAGCCTAAGAATTGAAAATGTCTTTCATTTCAATCATTTGTTAAAGTTTCAATTTTTTCATTTAATACTTCACTTTCGTCTATGCAAATGACTTGTGTTGGGTCAGTGGTGGCATTGTCTACTTCAACGAGTTCTATGTCTATGTCTACATATGAAAAGTCATTCTCTTTTTCAGTGTTTTTATTGCAATCTCTTTTACATCGTTTGACAGCAATAATGAACACAACAATCAATACAATAACTATTGAGACAATGATTGCAATAATTATCATTTCGATGGCTTTGCTGTCATTTGTTTGTGCGGACTGTAATGTGCTCTTATAATTGCACCAAGGGCACATGTTTGTGATCACTTCCACCTTGATCATATACTCCAGTTCATCCTTTTTATCCAATATTAACCTCTCATTGAATCCAATAATATCTAAATAGCTCTTCATTTGTTCGCTCTGTCCTTTCAAAGACAACTTCGCCGACAGAGGAATGGCTTCGCTCTGGTTGTGGCAAACAATCCAAGCATTGAATATGTTATTAGATTTTGAATTTGTTCGAACATTTTCATTGAATTTATACATCTTTTTCATTGTTTTATTCAACCCATTCTGAATACAAAATATTGTTCAAAAATTAACAACTTTTTAAAAAAATTAAATTTGTTTTAAAAAAGATTTTTAAAAGTTATACAAATATTTAAATTTAAATAAAGTTTAGTAAAATTCTGTAAAATACCTGAAATATAACCGAATCATTGACATCGTGTAACTCAAATGATATCTCTTCCGTCTGTAGTCTATTATCGCAAATGTACGACACATTGAAGACTATATTAATTGAATTTTGTCTAAATATTTTCAATGCGAAGACTTTCATAACACTTGTGGAGAACTTTAAACCTATGATCTCTTCTCTGATAATTGTTTTATTGAAATTTTTTTCAATAATTTCTTCGTCAAAATTAATTATAGAATAGTTTTTGTAATAAAAATACTTTTCCGTCTCTAAAGTCTGTTAAAAAAAGTTGAAAATCTATTAAATATTTGAAAATTTTTTGGAAAAAATAATTTCTTTATACATTTAAAGGTAGAATCACTTCATCGTTAGATATCAACAGTTTCGATGCACTGAAATAACTATTATTTATAACACATAATAAGAAAAACAATTTTAAATTCATTATTAAAACGTTTTATATTTTAAAGAATAAATCATTTCATAATATATTCCGGGATATTCTTTCATAGATGTCATGAAATGAAGACAAAATTGTCTACATGTCACTCAAAACGTTGTCTTTTTGAAACTTATCTCAAAATTATAATTAATTGAATTGAAATAAAAATTGTATTTTATTTTAAGACAAAAAAAATATTAAAATAGGATTAAAATATATATTTTTGATTTGAAGTAAAATAATAGAAAATTCAGATCATTATTGACATATCTGATCAAGAACATAATAGGTATATTTTATTTCCATTTATGCTATGATTTGAAATGTCTTCAAATGTAAACAAATTTTCTTATACAACATCTCTGTCTACAAGAGTTGTCTCAGTATTCCTATAATATCTTAATAATTATCAATTGAAAATTTAATGTTATTTTAAGATTAAATGCAAATGAATGAATAAAATTATGAAAGTGACCTATCACCAATGAGAGAAAGAGAAATGAGCTGAAATGATTGGAGAAGATTATTATTGCTCATTAAGATATGACGGCAATCAGGAGTCACTTAAGGCTTGTATGGAATATTGGATTCGCCTTTAGCTATGAATCGGGTTTTGTATGGAATTTGTTTTTAAAAATATTCATGAATTCATTCATTGAATAACAGTTGAGAAGGGATTGAATGCGTTTGTGACGTTTTTTTCTCAGTCATTGCCTCTATTCTTATTATCTTTTCGGTAATGTATTCACAAATGAATTGTTTTCATTGATTCAATACTTCTTCAGATTCTTATTAATCAATTGGAGACAAAACTGAGACATGATTTCGACAGATATTATTTTAACAAAAGGTTTCGCTGAAGAAGTCAATGAAAAGGTGAATATTTTGGAGCAATAAAACTCTAGCGTAAACTCTACTTCATTTACATGAAGACACCTTGGTCACTTACTCTGGAGCTTCAACTAATGAAACCAAAGCAATGAAAAACTATTTAAAAAGTGATTCATTTTATTACTCAAACTGTAAAACATTAATAAAATAAATTTATATAAATATAAAGTTTTTGATTTTTGTCAATATTATATCAAATAAATTGTTAACAATTTATATATTTTTCACTTTTTCAAAAACTATCAAATTTTTAATGTTTTGAATTTTGTTTATTAATTCTCAAAAGAATTATGTTTTGTTTTCTGTATTAATTGCTTTATTATGTCTTTTATTTATATTTAATTTTCATTAAAATTCTCTTTAATTTGTTTTAAATAATTGACTTTCGTTTATGCCATTGACTTATGATTGTCCAAAGATAGGATTGTCTCTTCCCTTCAGTTCTATGCCTTCTCTTGATTTGTGCATTTATTCCACTCTTTGACATCGTTTGACAGCAATAATGAACACAACAATCAATACAATAACTATTGAGACAATGATTGCAATAATTATCGCACTTTTGATGTCTTTGCTGTCATTTGTGTTTGTTTCGTGATTTGAATTATTTTTCGAATCCACTGTCTCATAATGATTGCACCTTGCACAAAAATTGGTCATCACTTCGAGTTTTATTAAAAACTCCAATTGATTCTCGTCTTCAAAAGTCGGTCTTTCAGTGAATTTAAGTTTCTTTAAAACATTTTTAATTTTAAAGACATTCCCAATGAATGTAAGGTTTGCCGATAAAGGGAAGGGTTGTGTCGGACTGAGGCAATCAATCCATGCATTTAATGTTGAATTTTCGTGGAATATAACCCTTTTATCGAAATAATATGTTTTTTCACTCATATTTGACATCCCTTTTGGAAATGTTTGTTTGAAATCAAATTCATTCTGAAATCAATTGAAATATATTTAAAGTAAAACTTTTTAATAATTTATTGTTTAATGATTTCATAACTAAAATAATTTATAATAAAAATATATTTTAAGACCACATTTGAGTGCCTTTCCAATAGTTAGTCTTATTTTCTCTCTATAAACTCTTAGCCGCGAAAAAGTGTTGAGTTTATTGTTAAAGACTTTCCCTTAAAATTCATGTTTTAATAGTTTTCTCAATAAATAGAATTTTCAAATATTGTAATGTGTATGAATTTGACTGACCATGATCACATTCGATGGTTGAACATTATAATGTGTAAAAATGATGTCATCAGTTATATCCTTATAGTCACACGCGTACGAAATGGACAGAAATATGTGTATTAAATCAAACCCAAATTGAATTCCGACTTTCCATACATTTTCAGGTAATTTAATGCCAATGATTTGCTGTTTATAAATAGTTTCATTGAAATCCAAATACAAATTCTTGTCGTTTGTGTTGTCTATGGAATAGTTCTCTAAATAGTATTGCTTTTCCTTCTGTAGTAACTGTGAGAATAGAAAACATTTTTCAATAATAATATTGTGAATTTGAAAGTGAATTAATTGTTGATATTCAACACTTACGAGGAATGGCAAAACCACCCTATCGTTGGTGATGGTGACAATTGTCGGCACATCACATACTGTCAAATGTTTACAAAGAATAACAAAACAAATTAATATAAATAATAACTTTTGTTCCATTGATTTGTAATATATTTTTATTTCAATTTTAGATATAATTTTCAAATTTATACAAATATTACAAAAATATTATATAATATCTAATAATATAAATGAGATTTCATTTATAAATGAATGAATTAAAAAAATTGATAAATATATCATAAAGTTATTCACACCTATACTCATATCCTATACCCCGTTCATTGCCATAAATATTAAGAAAAATAAATTATTATTAATTTTGAATTCTTTATAATAATTATGAAAAATATTTATAAATAAAAATATAAAAAATTCTATAATTACTTTTCATTTATCAAATTCTTGATTATTAATGTCTTTCTATTTAATGAAGACAACGATTTTGATTGTTATGTAAAGTTGTTATGAAATCTAATTTCGTTATAATTGTATATAATCTTAACTAATGATTTCATATCATTTCAAATAAATGAGAATTTATAATAAATTTTTAATTTTAAAATAAATATTTGTTGTTATGTTTAGCAAAAGTGATTCAATTGATGTTATTTTTTGGAGATATTGGATCAAAATCATTGATTTTGCTTTTATTTTATTTATTAATAATTGTCAAAATTCTTCATAAATTGTTCAATGATTTTCAAGAATATTATATTGAAATCAATATTAAATCAAATAATAATTTTATAATAAATAACATTTTAAATGCAATTTCTATGAGAAGAGTATAAATACAGCACTTATAATATGGTTAAAAATCATTAAAATATTTAGAATTATTTCAAATACTTTTAATATATTTTATTGAAAATAAAAGAGAAAATGTATTTTCCAATTGTTTTGGCACTGCTCTTATGTGGAGCTGTTATGGTATTATGCTATTAATCACTGTCTTTACAGAATATTCCATTGTTTTTAAATACAGTCTAACGTCAGTGCAATGGACCGGGACTTTACGTTTGGCGTCGGCGGCAATCTTAACCGCAACGGTTACGACTCAAACGCCGCCCTTTCCTACAATAAACGTAACTTTCAGTCTAAACTGTCCGGGTTTGCCACTAGAGATCAATATGGCAACAAAGACCATGGCATTGGCCTGGATGCAACTTGGACCTTTAAGAAACGATAGCATTTCTATTGAATATATGGCTCACAATTACTGTACTCTCTTTCTAAGGCTTATCTATTATTGCAATGAATAGTGTTTTTGTTTTCAAAAATTTGGATTAAAAATAAAAATTATTGTCAAAAAAGTATTTATATCTGACATAAAGTTTCGGTTTTTTGACGGTTAGTATCAACTGTTTGGCGGCCATATGTCTTCTGGTGGCGTGAATGACGTGATGAACCACTTGAGGCCAATGAGTGAAAAAGAGATTCAAAAGAAGTGTTCAGACATTAATTGGTGCAAAAGTGCAAAAAAGTTGTTTTTCAAATGCAAAAATTGATACAAAACTCAAAGAAATGTCTCATTCATAGACTGAAGGCATAAAAATTTAAGTCAAAAAATTTAAATGCATTAAAATAAATATTTTTTTGTTAAAATAAAATGTTATTTCATTTGAAAATTATTCATAAAATGTTTTTTACATTATTTATATAATTCTTATAACATTTAATTGATTATAACATTTATTAAGAATTTTAAATATCTTTCGTTAAAAATGAGATAAAAATAATTTATTGTAAATCTATTGCAAAACGAATTACATTTACTGTATCTTAAGGGGAGTTATGACTATAAATATGAGACACAACAAATAATTGCAATACTTGTGTTGGACAAAATGCCATCAAAAATAGTTCCGGTGCTCACATCTTGTCTAATAATAGTGGCATTTATTGCAATATATATTTGTTTTATATATTTCTTCGATATTCCAAATATTGTAAATATTTTGCATAAATATAACATTTCATTACATATTCATTGCATTCAATCCTAAGGTCTTCATTGACTCTAACGGAACCCTAATGAATAACTACTATCGGGGCCCGACTTTCGACATCACACCTGACTTTAATTATTATCCATAGCTTATGTATGGGAATGGAGGCCATGGCCACTGTATATGCGTAAAGTGTGGTTATAATGTTTGCGATTCAAAATCCGCATAAAATATAAATTAATTTACTTTTAATAATGTTTTTATATAAATATTTTTACTATAGATTTACTACTCATTAGAGATGTTATTAAAAATAAAATATAATATTCATTTCATTCTCTGTTTTGAGTTATTTATTAAAAATATGTAAAAATAATTTAACTTTCATTGCAAAGCGATTGATATATTATTCTGTATTCTATGAAAACCTAAGACATTAATGTTTGTGTGAAACCTATGTGACTGTCGTTGACATGAATTGTCGTTGACACTCACATCACTTCCAGTGTCTCTTTGTTTATCTATATCTACTCATAACCAAAGCTCGGACTTTGGTGAGAATTTACAGACATAACGTAAGAAATTGAACCTGGTACAAAAATAGAATAGCATTTTTTAATTTCTTACATACACCTGATTAAGGGGTATATCATCTGATAAAGGGGTATATCCAAAAATGATGACATAATTATTGTACTTTTGTAATACAATTTAATGTTTTTCTCAATGAATAATATTAAGTATTCAAGAAATTAAAATATTATGCTATTCTATTTTTTGTACCAGGCTCAATTTATAACGTTATATCTGTAAATTCTCACCAAAGTCCGAGCTTTGCTCATAACATACTGTATGTCCTCAACCGCCTAAATACCTGTTCAGAAAATCGTAACAATATTTCTATTTAAGGGGAAGAATAATAGAAATTAATCTTTAAAAATTAAATATTTTAAGGGGTATTTTTGAATGACTCAACAAGGGTGAAAATTATTATTTTTACATAATTGTGACAATTATTAGTTACAAATTAATTATTGACACCCTATACCGGCTGTTCCTGAGCTCCACTTATACTCGACTCCACTCTTGATATCAATTGTGAAAAGTGTGGCCTTTCCTCCGGTCTCTCAGACCAGCACTCAGTCATTATCTCATATAATAATGTCGAACACATTTGAGGCTTCTCTAATCGATTGCCTGATATTATGTGATAATAGACAAGAATATTATCGATGTCTTCATAGGGAGTGTCGCCTCTTGTCATCACTTCCCATAACAGGACACCATATGACCAGACATCAGACTTTGTGGTGTATTTCATTGATCCGATAGATTCCGGTGCCATCCATTTCACGGGTAGTAACGCATCCATGTCTGAACTTTTGTAATAATCCTTTGAATGTAAATCACGTGACAGTCCAAAGTCGGCCACTTTGGCCGTGTTGTCGTCGATGAGACAACTTCTTGCAGCGATATCTCTGTGAATGATATGACAGTCAGACCACAGATATGCCATACCTTTGGTTACAAAAACATCAATTATTACAAAATTGTTATACTTTTCTAAATATTTTTTCCCTGTTTTTATAAATTAATTTTGTTGTCGAACTCGCTATAAAAAACTTATTACTTTTGTTAAAATTAGTGCAAATATTATTAAAAGTTATGAAAAAATATTAATAAATAATTCAATAAATAATAGAAAACATATGAAAACCTTTTGCGATATCGACCGCAAAGCCAATCAATGTCTCATTCGTTACATTCCTCTCACGTCTCATATATGTCTTGAGGTCTCCATCACTCATAAACGGCAATACAATGTGTGGTATATTATTGTAATCAATGGAGACACCGATTAATGTTAGGATGTTTTCATGTCTCAAGTTTCTCATTATCAGCCCTTCGTTAAGAAAATCTATAATTTGCTTCACAGTCGGCATTGGCTCTAAGTATTCAAAAATATTTTCAAAAGTTTATTCATTTTATTTGTCAACACATCTCAAAACATACCAAACTTTAATGACTTTATAGCTACTGTTTGGCGTTCATTATTGAGTAATAATTGACCACGATACACTTTGCCAAACTGACTCTCGCCAATGATTTCATATGGAGTAATGTTATGAAAATCAATAAAATTTGAATCACTTCTCAATCTCTCAATTGATTGTCCAGCGATAGGATTGTGTCTTCCATTGAATTCTATCATTTCTCTTGAAGTGTGCATTTGTTCCAATCTTTGACATCTTTTGACAGCAATAATGAACACAACAATCAATACAATAACTATTGAGACAATGATTGCAATTATTATCACACTTTTGATGTCTTTGCTGTCATTTGTGTTTGTTTTGTGATTTGAATTATTATTCGAATCCACTGTCTCATAATGATTGCACCTTGCACAAAAATTGGTCATCACTTCAAGTTTTATTAAAAACTTCAATTCATTCTCGTCTTCAAAAGTCGGTCTTTCAATGAATTTAAGTTTCTTTAAAGTATTTTTAATACTAAAGACAATTCCAGTTCCTTTGAATGTGAGAATTGCCGACAAAGGGATGGGTTGGGTCTGTCTGTGACAATCAATCCATGCATTTATTGTGTGATTCATTTTCTTGTCAAATAAAACCCTTTTATCGAAATAATACGTTTTTTCTCTCATACTTGACAACCCTTTTGGAAAGGTTTGTATGAAATCAAATTCATTCTGAAATCAATTCAAATATATTTAATGAAATTATTTTTCATAATTTGTTTCATTCAAATCTAAAATAATTATTGTAATATTAATAAGTATGTAACTGACCTTGATCACATTCTTTACTTTCACATTAAAATGAAAATGATCAAGTACATCTGTGTGTTGACTGTTGTCACAAACGTATGAAAACGACAATAATATATTCATTAAATAAAATCCGTAATGAATTCCGACTTTCCATACATTTTCGGGTAATTTAATGCCAATGATTTGCTGTTTATAAATAGTTTCATTGAAATCCAAATACAAATTCTTGTCGTTTGTGTTGTCTATGGAATAGTTCTCTAAATAGTATTGCTTTTCCTTCTGTAGTAACTGTGAGAATAGAAAACATTTTTCAATAATAATATTGTGAATTTGAAAGTGAATTAATTGTTGATATTCAACACTTACGAGGAATGGCAAAACCACCCTATCGTTGGTGATGGTGACAATGATCGGCACTTCACATACTGTCAAATGTTTACACAGAATAACAAAACAAATAAATATTAAGAAAAACTTTCGCTTTTGTGACATTGATTTGAAAGTATTTTTGGTTTCACTTTTAGATAGAATTTTCAAATTTTGACAAAAATTATATAAATATTATATATTATCTGAAAATATAAATGAGATTTCATTTATAAATGAAAGAATTTATATACACAGAGCGTATACACCCTTACCATACACTATCATAAACTTCAAGTTTAAAAAATTGTCGAAATATTAATAATTTTAATTCACTTTATAATAATTATTAATATAATTACTAAACAATTATTATAATATATTTTCATATATTTAACAAATTAATTGATTTTACATTTTTGAGAAAAGTCTTAACAGTCTTAACAGCAACGGCAACGCAAGAGGACAGTCGTATTTGGACTTTGTCAAAATTGTTTATAAATCGCTTCAAATGTAGCGAATTTTAATGCATTGAAATTTACAACATTTTTCAATATATTTATTCAACGAATTATTTTTGATAATTTGTTTTTATTATTAATGTATTGAAATTTATACCAAAATTACAAAAATATTATCTTTTATTTAATAATATAAATGAGATTTCATTTATAAATGAATGAATTCAATAAAAGTTGATATAAACAGGGTTTATGAACACCTATATTGATATATAGCTTATTTTTAATAATAATAATTGAATCGATTTATTGGAAATCTCTTCTAATAATAATGATTGATTGGTTTTGGTTGAAATTAAATAACAATTTTATATATATATTAAATGCAAATTCATTTCAAATTTATGTTATTTTAAAGTATTTTATAAATACCAAAAAGAGTGAAAGCAATGAAAAGTTTAAACATATTTATATATCATTTGAAAGCTTAAAAAATGCTCTTTTATTTGCAATAATTTTCAATTGTTTTCATTAAAATGTTTTTCAAAAATCTAATCCAAATTCCATTTTTATATCAAAATATTACCCCTTTTTTGTACAAATAATTCTCTATATCTGTTTATAACCAATGAATACGAATATCTTTCTATTTAATGAAGACAACGATTTTGATTGTTATGTAAAGTTGTTTTGAAATCTAATTTTGTTATAATTCATATGAAAGAAGTATTTGTGAGCAATGAATGCATAGGAATATTGATATCTCATCAAAAAACTCATGTTTTTTATGAGTTATTTCTCTTAAATAAACACAAATTTCGTTATAATTTTATGATATAATAACTGATAAAAACTGAGACAACATTTGGACAGATATAACAAAAGTGTCGCCGAAGAAGTCAATGAAATGGTGAACATTTTAAAGCAATGCAACTCTAGCGTCAACTCCACAACAAACAGGTGATGACACCTTGGTCATAATGGATGTGTAAACACAATGAAACACAATGATTCATTTTATCATTTCTTATCATAAAAACAATAATAATATACAAAAATATATATTTTTATAAATAACCCATTTTTGTCACAATTATTTCAAAGAAATTTATTTTAAATTATAAAAAACTTATATATTTTTTACAAAATTTTATTATTCATTACAAAACTAAGAAAAATTTTAAGCTTAGAATTGAATTATTTAAGCTTAGATATTTTGTTGTATTAATTGCTATCAAATTATTATTATTTAATTTTCTTTAAATAAAATTTACTTTTCATTAAAATTCTCATTAATTTGTTTTAAGCAATAAATTTCTAATCATTTCATGTCATCGAAAAAGATATTTTAAATTAATATGAAATAAAATAAATTCAAAATATTTTTTGTGTATATGTTTACAAAACGAGTGAATGATTTGCAATAATTATATGAATACAAGAATTCATATACACCCTTTTCACGATCATTATCGCGTCTTCCGCGATGACTATCGTGTCTTCCGTTATGACCGTCGCGTTTTCCGCATTGACTCCTATGGGGAAAACGCGATAGTCATAACGGAAGACACGATAGTCATCGCGGAAGACGCGATAATGATCATGAAAAGAGTGTAAATATAAGAATAAATATTTTCTTTAATTTCAATTAAACATAAAAATTATTTAAACAGAAATTTTGATTAAAATTAATTATAAAAATAATTATTATATCGTTAAGGGGTATAAATATCACAACAAATTATTAACAAAATTATAACAAATTTTATTTATTCCTAAATAGTTTTATTCACAAAACTATTCACAAAATGTGTTTTGCATTCACATCAAAGTTGTGTTTTTGTAATGTATTTCTCAATACGAAATTAATAGCAATAAAAGTGTTTATAAACTTTCAGACTGTGGTCAACGGGGGCCCAATAGGAACGGGCAAAACATGGATAGTGTCAAGCATTAGAATTGCATTGTATACTACAGTTTCCTTTCAATGTAGTGCTCATTGTCTCCACTTCTTCGACCAATGGTGTTGTCATTACCGCAAACAGACATTAGCCCAATGTATGGCTCTATATGTTGTAGGGGTAGACTGTGTGGACAGTATGGTTGCAGTGGTATTGCACGAGAGTATTGTATTTATGCAGACGATGTACTGGTGTTGATCTGTCGGGTGTGTGAGAAAACAGCAGTTGATGACAACTGTCCACACTTTCATCAATTCGTTCGTGTCTTCGAAAGCATTGAAATGTGTTTATCGTGTTTTCACATGTGCTATAATATCCGCAATTCAAA
Organism: Quadroppia sp. Gr-Ori-00064; assembly: GCA_034700825.1. Lineage (NCBI taxonomy): Eukaryota > Metazoa > Arthropoda > Arachnida > Sarcoptiformes > Quadroppiidae > Quadroppia > Quadroppia sp. Gr-Ori-00064. The sequence continues at coordinate 24,595 of JAQIXR010000165.1, read as the reverse complement.
CCTGACTTTCCTTACATTTGATCAAATCATTTGTTTTGTAATTATTTGCGAAAAATTAAATTAATTTAAAAATTATAAAAATTTATTTCATTAGAAAATTATTTTTTAATATTTTTGTTTTATTGAAATATAAAATCAAATCATTATTAACGCAAAAATTATTTCATAAGAAAAATATTCTGATATTTTATGCTATAATAAAAATAAATGTTTGCATCAAAAACTTAAGACATGTTTGTGTGAAACCTATGTGACTGTCGTTGGTCTGAATTGTATATAGCATTTACTCTCACATCACTTCCAGTGTCTCTTTGTCTGAATTTTTGGACATCAGTTAATTTTCGCAATAATTTCTTTGTCATTGTTTTCGGAAATCATTTTTAAATATTTTTATTTCAAATAACATTTAAATTAAATTTAAAGACATTTTTAAACACAAATAAAGTAAAAGAAAATTAAAATAAAACAAATATTAAATCATTTGAGGATTAGTGAAGACTCAGACGAGAGACATAATGTTGGAAAGTCGAAGTCATGCCCAAAATCACTAATTATTGAATCATTTCCTCTTCCCCGACATCTTCACAAACACTCACCCCTTCCATAGCACTGTCAGTGTTTGTGCTCTCAATGCAATTGTTGCCATCGATGGACGAAGGCATCGATTGGTGACTATTATGGCTCGAATCGAACGGTGCGTTTGTTGACGATGAGAGCGATGTCATCTGCATTCCTGGCTTCACGTAACCGGGGTTAAGGTTAGTGACGGTGTCGGGGGTGTAGTGCCTGTAGAACACCTTATTCTTCGGTTCATTATTAGGATATAAATGTGTCAAATAAGTGCAATCCTTAACCCTATCCGCGAGTCCTCTTAAATTAAGGTCCCTGGCATTGAACGGCCCCAACAAACAAGTCTTCGGACCGTTGTCTCCCTTTCCACGCCATACCACAGTCACGGCGAGACACATCTCTGTCTCGCTGTACTTCAATAGGAACGTCCCAATTGGGGTCTTCGACAACAGTTGTTCGGCCTTTGGTTTGCTGACAAAACCCATGAAAAGGCCGTCAATGCAGAGACCGGACAGGTATTCACGCGAGAATTTGACGATTTCGTGATACCATTCCCAGAAGGTATAGCTCTTTATAGAAGTCTTTTTAGAAGTCTTTTTAGAAGTGTTGTCTTTAATGTGAATAATTTTCTCGGAATTGAATTCTTTCCAAAATATCGTCTCATTTGACCATTGGTTCCAATTCTGTCTATTTTTGCCAAATGCCTTCTCAGCCAAAAAGTGTTTGTGCTCTTCATTTAACTCCATTCCCACTTCAGTCATCATCTTATGGCTCAACACATCCGCCAATTGGTTGAACTTCACTCTATCTGTCACTTCAAACGGTTCTCTCTCGAGTTGTGCGAAACTATTATCCCAGACGACTGTCCCCAACGCACGTGGTATTTGACAGACATTTACAACCACTATTATCGGCACCGATATTGTGCAGACCGGAATCACCAGTTCCCCATTGCCCACAATGACCTCGGATTGGAATAAAAGCGTAAACTTCTTCTCTGTCGCACATTTTGATACTATTTTCCATTTCCGGAATATTTTATTTATAGTAATCTTCTTGAAATGGACAGAAAGATCGGTGCTGTTTATATCACCTTGGTCATAGACAATATCACCACCCTTCTTTTCAATGGCCAGCTGATGCTTATACCACGACAGCGCCTGTATTTCGTTGATGACCCTCACCTTCACAGCTGGACTCATATGGACCTTGAGTTTGTCGCCGACCATCAGTCGAAGCGTGGCTTTGAATGAGCTGTTTGTGATAACCACTTGTTTTGGCTGTTGTTCAACAATGAACGCACTCTCCACTAGAAGTGTCAATAAACTGGTCATAGCAGCAATCAAGGTGTTTAGTGTTTCCAAATGACCCTGGGCCTCTTGTCTGGCAAAAGCTGGCAGATCGTCACCAAATGTCACCAACCCTTTCATCTGAGAGATGGTATCCCAGAAGACATTCGACAATATTTTATAACATTTTTGTATTTCATTCAAAGCACCGGTAAATCCATTTCCATTCAAAATTTGAAGCCGTTTCCAGTTATTGAGCTCTTGGATGAGCTCATGATAGAGAGTGACGCCTTTGGACAGTATGTCTGTATAGTTTCCCATGATTGAACCCATCGCTTCAAAGAGACTGTTCTTACAGTTGAGCGAATTTCCCAACAAATAGTAGTCATAGTATTGTTGATAATCCAGGGGTTCATTGAATTGTATGTACCTTTTCCATTCATTTTGCACCTTGATCAAATTTAGATTCGCCACGGATGACAGTACTTTCAACTGATCCAGTTGTCTTGAGTCGATTCTACAGATATTGTCATCCATGAGATTCTGGTTTATTTCGTCACTGTTTTCAAAGAGTTTTAATTCACTACAAATGTGTTCAAATTGTTCGCACCGACACTAAATGGTGTCCCTGATTGTGGGTAAACATTTTAAACATACTTCCCATCAAATTGACCTTGGACCTAGAGTAACTATTGATCACTTTTCACTCCACTTACACCCAGGGGCTGCACTTAATGTGCATGAATACAATGAATGAATTGTTTTAACACTTTATGTAATGTTTTCATTATTTGTGTATTTATTTGAAATGCAATTATTATTGGCTTTTGATTTCAATAACAAAAATCATATAAAAATATCTGATTTTAATATAAAGAAATAAATTATTTTTAAAAATAAATTTCTAAAGAAATTGAGATAATAATTATTGATATGATTTTTACATAAATTATCTTTCGCTTTGATATACGAGTTTCTATAGAGAAAAATATACGAAATTCAATGCCATTGCGAATGTGTTTGCTATAAATGTTGCCGTCATTTATATAACAGAATATTCTTTTTAATAGTCTTTTGAAACGCTATTTGAATACAAAACATGGCTTTGAAGAGAATTGTAGTGCTTTTGAATATATGCGTGATTTTCAATATATACCTGACCACCCGTTCCCATGTCTCAGGTATACATGTTTTCTCATTGAATATATCCCTGAACACAATCCATGAGACGAGTCATAGCAGATGTGACTCTTTTTTGACACCATTTTTCATGCTTTTAAAATGTCGTAAAACTGTTCGCCTGTTATACCCCTCACAGCGATATGTGTTTGACTGTAAGCATACCTTTCCTTTGTATTCATAGCCGACCGCTTGGCTGATCTCATCCGTCGCAAGAATAGTCGCGACCCCAACAAGTGTGGTATCGATCGCTATAACATCCCTGATTTGGAGGACATATGCATGACTGGTGTCGGCCCCTCGACTGATGCCGAGTCAGATCTGTGCGACAAAGCGTGCTGTGCAAAAAACTACATGACTGGCCATTGCACCCACAACACTTTTCGAGTGGCAATGGAGATCATGAACGAATCGCAACAATACAAGCGATGCGTTTGCACTAACGATGAGATTGACATCAAATGTGGAAACGACGGCCGATTCCTAGGCATCAGTTGTCCTTTTGATGAGAGCGCCTGTAGGCGAAAAGCCTGTCGTGCTGGGGGTGACCCAAGTAAGGCCCGTTGCGGTGGGTTTTTGAAAAGTAAATGTAAATGGTGATTTAAATTATAATGTGAACTACAATTGAATCTCAATTATTATTAGAGATTTTGTTCACAAAAAAATAGAGAATTCAAACAAAAGTTTAAAAAAATAAAAATAATTAAATTTTATTTTGTTTTAGTATTTGTTTGAAAAACATTTGAATTAAATAATGAAAATTATTTAAAATATTAATAAAATTTCATTTTAAATATAATTTAATTAATAATATTTAAATTAACACATTTTCTCAAATTAACCCCTTTTACACTTAATTACACCCTTATCAAGGATAATTAATTTGAGTAAAATTAATAAATATTTTATAAAAATTAATGCAAAACACAAATGAATGGACTATGAATTACCTGCCATTTAATGCCGTCTCTCAATTGATGGTCGAGTGTGAGTCCGGGCCACTAATGGTTTTCGCTTACGGGTCAGTTCATAGCCCTAGCCTCTTGTCCGACGTTCCTATCGATACATTGTTCCAATTGTCACATAAAATAATCATTTTTCAAATGAAAAGCAGTTTTATTTCAAACACTATTCCCTACATTCTATACCGTCTGTCTCTCGGCTTATACACGACTCCACTCTTGAGATCAATTGCGAAAAGTCTGGTCTGTTCTCTGGTGTCTCAGACCAGCACTCAGTCATTATCTCATATAATAATGGCGGACACATTTGGGGTATCTCTAATCGGATGCCATTCATAATGTTATAATAGATAAGCGTATTAGCGATGCCTTCATAGGGAGTGTCGCCTCTTGTCATCAATTCCCATAATAGGACACCATATGACCAAACATCAGACTTTGTGGTGTATATCATTGATTCGATAGATTCCGGTGACATCCACTTGACTGGAATGTACGCATCCATGTCATGACTTCTGTAATAATCTTTTTCATGTATATCCCGAGACAGTCCAAAGTCGGCCACTTTGGCCGTGTTGTCACCGATGGCACAATTTCTTGCGGCGATATCTCTGTGAACAATCTTCTTTGACCACAGATATGCCATACCTTTGGTCACAAATACACCAATCATTAATAAATTGTTTTAAACTTTTGTAAATATTTTTACAGTTTTTTTTATAAATTAATTTTGTTGTCGAACTCGCGATCAAAAACTTATTACTTTTGTTAAAAGCATTAGATGTTGAATGCATTCATTGATTCTGTATATAAACAAATGTCAGAATGAAGTGTTCTCTGAATTGATGTCCGGTCACACATGACAGTGCCCTATCTAAGTCCCATAGACTTATATAGATTCACCAGTGTAGATTCCATTTTCATGTTAAGCTGATTCCATTCACATATAAATAATTTGATAATAAAAGAACATTTTTGGCTTTGATAATAATAATGTCATTTATTTATTGTTTACAAACAGTTCATAAAAATTAATTACTTATACGGAAAATGCCGTCTTATTAGTGTTTGACTAATCATTGGCTTCGAAAACAAAAATGATTTAAGAAGAAGTTGATGAAGGAATTCATGCTTTAAATGCTATAAGTGTTTGCTTATAAATAAAGACAATTATTTCTAAATTAACAAAAATAAGTCATTTCTCAAAACATTTCGATCGCGAGTTTGAACACAAAATTAATGCAAATATAATTTTTTAAAAATATTTAAATTCATATAAAACAAATGAAAACCTTTTGCGATATCGACCGAAAAACCAATCAATGTCTCAATCGATACATTCGTCTCACGTTTGATATATTCTTTGAGGTCTCCGTTACTCATAAACGGCAACACAATATGTGGTAAATTTTTGTCATCAATAGAGACACAAATTATTGTTAAGATGTTTTCATGTTTCAAGCCTTTCATTATCAGCCCTTCATTGAGAAAAGCCATGATTTGCTTCTCAGTCGGCGTTGACTCTAATTATTTAAAAATATTTTCAAAAGTTTATTCATTTATTTGTTAACACATCTCAAAACATACCCAACTTTAATGTCTTTATAGCCACTGTTTGGCGTTCATTATTGAGTGATAATTGACCACGATACACTTTGCCAAACTTACCCTCACCAATGATTTCATATGGAGTAATGTTTTCGATATCAATCAAATTTTTATCTTTTCTCAATCTCTCCATTGTTTTAATGAATAATTGACTTTCGTTTATGCCGTTGACATGCGTTTGTCCAGCGATAGGATCGAGTGCTATCACTACTGGATTGTTAATCTGTTCCTCTCTTTTACATCGTTTGACAGCAATAATGAACACAACAATCAATGCAATAACTATTGACACAATCGTTGGAATATTTATCACACTTTCGATGGCTTTACTGTCAGTGGGTTTACTTTCATTGAGTTTACTATCATTGGATTTGCTGTCATTTTTATCTAATTTGTAACCGATGACTGAAATTAAATTATTTTTCGAATCTACTGTCTCATAATGATTGCACCTTGCACAAAAATTGGTCATCGCTTCGAGTTTTATCAAAAACTTCAATTCATTCTCGTCTTCAAAAGTCGGTCTTTCAGTGAATTTAAGTTTCTTTAAAACATTTTTAATGCTAAAGACAATTCCAGTTCCTTTGAAAGTGAGATTTGCCATCAAAGGGATGGGTTGGGTCTGTCTGTGACAATCAATCCATGCATTCAATGTGTGTTTCTCTTTCTTGTCAAACAAAACCCTTTTATCGAAATAATACGTTTTTTCTCTCATATTTGACATCCCTTTCGGAAAGGTTTGTTTGAAATCAAATTCATTCTGAAATCAATTGAAATCAATATTTAATGAAATTATTTTTCATAATTTTTTGTTTAATTCAAATCTAAAATAATTTTTACTAAAATAATGTTTTGTTATCACATTTGAGTGCCTTTCCATAGTTTAGTCTTATTCGTAGATCTAATCTATAAAATATGACCATGAGAATTTTCCGAAAAATATCAATAACCACGAATTCGTGATCACGATTCTATATATTCCATCCCTTCCAAGCATTTCTTCAAATGGATATTTTTCTCTAAACCCTGGCATTTATGCTGTAAAAGGCGTCTAATATGAACTTGATCATTTCATTGGTATCAAACTCAAAAACCAAATACTTTTCGTGATAGAGGTTAGCAAATTTGGTCGCAAGCCAAGAAATATGACCATGCTTGTTATTGTAATATTAATAAGTATGTGACTGACCTTGATCAAATTCTTTATAATCACATTAAAATGAAAATGATCAAGTACATCTGTGTGTTGACTGTTGTCACAAACGTATGAAATCGACAATAATATATGAATTTTATTAAATCCGAATTGAATTCCGACTTTCCATACATTTTCGGGTAATTTAATGCCAATGATTTGCTGTCTATAAATAGTTTCATTGAAATCCAAATACAAATTCTTGTCGTTTGTGTTGTCTATGGAATAGTTCCTTAAATAGTATTGCTTTGTAATGTCGTTCTGTAGTGACTATGAGAATAGAAAACACATTTCAATGATATTAATGTGAATTTGAAAGTGAATTAATTGTTGATATTCAACACTTACGAGGAATGGCAAAACCACCCTATCGTTGGTGATGGTGACAATTGTCGGTACATCACTTACTGTCAAATGTTTACAAAGAATAACAAAACAAATTAATATAAATAATAACTTTTGTTCCATTGATTTGAAAATATTTTTGGTTTCACTTTTAGATAGAATTTTCAAATTTAGACAAAAATTATATAAATATTATATTTTATCTGAAAATATTGATAGCCTCGGGAGCTATCGACGAAACAATGCACAAATAAACACATTAAACTTCAATTAAAACACTGTTTATTAAACACAATTTAGAGTACAATAGGTTTAGGCGCGAAAACAGAGAGAGAAGTAAAACATGTCAACCAAAGGGTTTGGTGTCTGTACATTGAATGTGGAGTTGAAGTCAAAACGACTGTTAAATAGTGAACATTTGAATACAGTCGTTGGCTGTCGTGTCAGCCTCTGATTGGTTGGGACAGTGAGACAGGCGTTTGGCGTCATAGGGATTAGGATTAAGAACTGGTATATTGGGGTCAGTGCTATACAGAGGTATAGCTCTGATACTGGACTTATATGGAGTTCAATGACTTTGAGTGCAAAAGTTGGGCCGAATGTGGAAAGTGGTCAGAAAGTGGTTAAGACCGAAAATTCCCCTGTTTTAACCATAGCTATCCTGAAGAACATCATAAAAGGGAAGGATAGGCAAAATTTAAGAAAATTTGACAGTGGGGAACATAGTTCTGGACACTGAAGAAGATATCATCAGTGATAACAAAATACAATATAATTGGAATTCAATACAAAAGTAAAACTAAATATAAAATGAATTAAAACTAATTTGATGTCGAAGTGGATCTGAATTGTCATTCATATCAATATAAATGAGATTTCATTTAAAATGAAAGAATTTAATATACACAGAGCATATACTGCCATACACTTCAAGATTGAAAAATTGTTGAAATATTAAACAATTTATAATAATTATTAAAAAATTATTTTTAAACAATAATTATAATATATTTGAAACATTTTTAACAAAATAATTGATTTTACTTTTTTTGAGACAAGTCTTAACAGCAACGGCAACGCAAAAGGACAGTCGTATTTGGACTTTGTCAAAATTGTTTATAAATCGCTACAAATGTAGTCATAACTCATCGCTTCATATGTAGCGAATTTTAATGCATTGAAGTTTTATAACATTTCTATTCATCGAAATAAACTTTATTTTTAATAAATTTCTTTTCATTATCCATAAGAATTCAAATGATTTTACATTCTTATTTTAAATAAATATTTATTTGACCAGGGATATATGTATACATGTATTAGAGAGGGTTTTCAGACAAATATAACGTACTAATTGGTATAGACTTCGAATTAAAAGTTTTGAACAAATATTTATTCATTCATTTCATTAAAAATTTTAATTTAAATATAAAATCAAATATTTTTTTCTATGAATTCTTTGAATCAATTATTTGCAAAGCATTTAAATATTATTCACTCATTCATTGAATGTTAACTAAATATATGTTAAATACAAATAAAATCAATTGTATCAACAGATTGAAGACCAACTAAAATACCTTAATCTATCTCAAAATCTCGACTCTTTTGAGCCGTGAATTCTAACTGATTATTTGGGGATTTGAAGTGGATGTGAAGGGGTGGAAAGGGTTCAAAAATGAAGAGAAATTATTGAATGATTTCAATTAGATATAGAATTTATTATAGAATTTATTATACAAATTAATACAGAAATTATTCATAATTTATTCGTTTTATTCAATGTCATCGAACATATCAAGCGATAGATAACAATTAGATAACAAAAATCATTTTTAATATAAATCAAATTCAATGAAAATTCACTTCAATTTTAAAGATTTTGAATTCAATAAATAACAGAAAAAAGTGAATGCAATGAAAATTCTGTCTTTGTTTGTGACTGTCTTAATGGTAGTGACTGTATGTAAAGGCAATGAATTCCAGTTTGGCAATCATTACAGACATTCAGGTTTTGTATTCATTTCATGTGAGACTTGTTTTTCTCGAACAAATTATTCGTTTCATTTGAAAGGGTTTTAATGAGAAATAAGGGTTTTTTGTGAGATATAGAGTGTGTTCGAGTTATACACGTTTTACAGAATATATAATATATTTGCCATTCATTTGTCATTCATATATTAGTCGCACATTTGAATGAATTAATTCAACGCAAGAATATTCCGGGCTTTGAGAAGTGTGGTGTCGTTGAGGGGAAACCCAATATAAGTAGCGTTTGTACGACTCCGTGGGGCCGGACAACTCAGGCCGAGAAGATCGCATGTGATAAGCTGTGCTGTGCGGATGGGTTCCTGACCGGCCACTGCACCTTCAATGACAATAGAATCATACGTACAATCCTTGATGAAAGGTATGAGTTCAAGACCTGCACCTGTACTCACGACGAGCGCGACGTCAAGTGCGGTCCCGACTACTCAGTCTTCGGCTTTAGCTGTCCATTCATTAATGGCTGTAAACGGCTCGCCTGTCGCGCCGGTGGTGATGAAGATAAAGCTGAATGTGGGGGCTTTTTGATGACAAAATGTACTTGGTGATGGGGTTGGGCTTACTATTGATATACCCTTTCACACATGGAATGAATGTATACATTGAAATCCATTTGATTTATGCAAACATTCATTAAATTGTTAAAAAAGAATAAATGTTTAGTTTTAGAAAATTTTATTTTATTTTAAGGGTATATATTGAGAATAAAATCAATATAAAGTTCATGTATGCCTTAGACCTTGTTCAAATTCTATAATTTCTAAATAAATATCAATTTTTTCAAATGTTTTTAAGTTTAAAATACTTATAAAAAAAATTTTGTGACGAAAAACAACTTTTTTTGTAACCAATGATTAAATCTCGAAATACTTTTTCATGTCTCAAATGTGAGATAATGAATGTCTGTCTGTTTAATGAAGACAACGATTTTGATTGTTATGTAAAGTTGTTTTGAAACCAACTTTCGTTATAATTGTATCCAATGGAAGGGATGACAGAGTTTTTGTATAGCAATCTATTGCTCATAGATTATGAGCAATGTATGGCTAAATGTTCGTCTTTTTTGGTAGTTATCTGTTATTATCTCATATTTTCTTTGAGTCATTTCTCTTAAATAAACTCAAATCCATTTCTCTATAATATTATGATATAAACAACTGATAAAATATTGTTTATAATTAGTGTTAATTTTATCAAAATTTATATAGAAATACATGTTTTATTCTGTGTAATGTTTTCTGATCCTCCTTTTGCACTTTATTACCCCCTTATCAAAGGGGCAAAATATTTTATTAAGAAAAAAAATATCAAAAAATTTAATTTTGTTTGACATTTATTATCTGAAAAAAAATATTTGTAAATTCCGTCCAAATGTTATTAGAGTGATATTCACAAGAATTTCTTCAAACACTCAAAAAATTAATCTCTATATAAATGGCATAAAAAAGTGATTTCAACAAAACATATGATATTTAGCATTAATTTTCTTAAAGTATTATTCGATAAATAAATGCGAAAAATGAAAATTCTGTCATTGTTTGCAGTGATGGCCATTTGCTTCTTCATCACCACATGCTCTGGTGCTTCCATATATGACCATGATCAATTCAACATAGGTTTTGCTTATAAAACAAATGATTTTATGATTAATCTAAATATATGTTTAGCCGAAAGACTCACGAAATTGGTTGAGCGCAAGAACAGCACCGTTAGTGGAAAGTGTGGTATCGTTGGGGAAGTAGCGAATATGAAAACTGTTTGCACAACCGTTTTCGGCCATTCGACGGCGTTAGAGATGGAAGGGTGCGATAAGGCGTGCTGTGCACTGGGATTCCTGACCGGCCATTGCGTCTATACTATACAAGGCATCGTTAGGGCCGTTGTATTTGAATCACCTCAAGTGAAGACATGTCGTTGTACTGACGCTGTGTTGGATGTGAAGTGTGGACCAAATGATACTCTATTCGGATGTCCGTTTAATAGGCGCGCCTGTAGAAGAATGACCTGTCTTACCCAACAATAACAAAGATAATATCAGGGGGTTTTGTGTGTAAAGTATTTATGAATATTGTGATAAAAATAAAATTATTTGAAATATCAATTATTGTCTGAATTATTGCTTAATATTTATCTATAAAAGCATTTAATTATCAAAACATTTCTTAAGTAAAAGTTATATAATTTTTGTAAATTATTGAGAATATAAATACAGATATGAATTGAATTCATTTATTTGTTATTTATTTAATTAGAAATTCATATAAAATGAAAAATATTTTGTTAAAAATTCTGTTAAAAAATGATTTTTCAATTTTATTTACTATTAATAATTTATTTTGAATTTATTTTTGTAAAAATATTTTAATCTCTGTTTAAAATTGCTATAAATATGTGCCAAACATTGTGTGCAAACACTTTTCAAACACAGAATTCACTCAATGAATATAAAGTATAAAAAATGCTTTTCCTCTCAATCATAGCCTCTATTATTATCAGTATTTCGGTAATGTATTCACAAATGGCTTCTTTTGATCCATTCATTCCTTCTTCAGATTCTGATCGAAGCGAATCAAATCGAAACACAACTGAGACATGATTTGGACAGTTATGACAAAAGTTTCGCCGAAGGGGTCGATAAATTAGAGTCACCTCAAACGAAAGCACACGATGTGCGCCATTATATGGCACCTACACATGACACCCGGGTCACTATGGATAAAGAATATATTCCTGAGTCTAATTTCATTCCATATATGACTGGTATTATTGCCAGATATAAGAGAGACTTCGGTTCTGGTCATGGATTCGATGATAACGCCTATATGAGACCTAATCCTCGAATCTACTCCTGGTCTAAGTTTAAAAGGAATGGAGGTCACGACCAATGCATAGGTGCAAAGTGTCGTTATATTGATTAAAATCTGGTTTTTGTTTTCTTCGCAAATAAAGCAATTTATACAAAATTCTATAAAAGAAAATATTTTTTACAAAATTTTCAAATAAATTTCATTTCAAAAGTTGAAAATTCTTTGATTTTGTGCTATTTTGTCGATATTCGAAATAGAGTTCTTTAATAATTTGTTAAACATTTTCACAGAATATGTGTATATGTTATAAAATTTTTCAAAAATTTCTTTGATATGTGTGTTGAGAGTAGAATACATTTGAGTATATTTTTTGGTATAGCTTTGATTGGTGTGAAAATGGTTTTCTCTGATAAAACATTATAATATAAAGATTAAAAATTATAATTTTTAAATCAATTTATTAATATTTTAAATAAATTTTTTTATTTAATTCAAATGCATTTTAAACAAATAGTAAAATTAAAACTAAATACTAAAACAAAATAAAATTTCTTTATTTTTGTAATTTTAAACTTTATTTTAAAAAAACAAACATTTTTTGCAAACATTGAAAAGAAAAGAATTTTTTTGATTAATTTTTGTTTTTAAAAAGTTTTGTTTTATCTAAAATTGTCTTCTATTATATGATCAGGGTAGAATCGTCCATAGATGAGCAAGGTTCAAAGTTGAAAAGTTTTCATCCCTTAAATGCCAAAACTTTATGAATGAAGACGTTATTAATGGTTTGTTTTGACTCAAAGTTTGCAATACTTTGAAAAATGTAAACAAAATGTGTTTTCAGTAATTGTTTTGGTTTTCAATCAATGAATCGATTAATGAATTAATGAATTAATGAACAAATGATTGCATTTTTGACAACAAAATGAGTGAAGAAATCAATGAATTTGGTTTTGTGCCCAAAACTGATGAGACATTCATTGCACCCAACGATCAGTTCAACAGTTTTTCGCAAAACTTCAACAAACGGTTCGGTCTTAAGACAAATGAGACACAAGTGTCGCCACGAGTCGATGGCAGTGACAATGGCGTGAGAAGTGCTCTGAAGAGCAGCGAAACGTTTGTCGACTTCGTTGTCAAACAGTACAAAAGCGATGGTTTTGTCTGTACTTTAGATGAAAATGAAAGACAAATATATTATTGCTATTATTGTCATCAATACGTCCACGACTTCGACCTCATTCAGACACACATCGATTCGGCCAAACACTTGAATGTTGTCTTCAGTCGAGACCACAGTCTCTGTCAACCACTTCTAACCACTTTTTTTTGTCTCTTTTTCCCATAGAGTGTCTTAAATGGCATTTCGCTTAAGAAGGGTTTGGACAAAGAGTTTGTCATCGAAACCATATCTGAAAAACGGCCGAAAAATAGTATAAAAAATGAAAACAAAGTTTGATTTTTGACAATATTTTCAATGAATTTTCATTTGTCTTCAAAAACAGTTGAATCGCTTATTGTGAAAGAGTTGTCGCGATTACCACTTCATCTGAAGCACTATTACTTCAGGAATGGTATTAGACTTATGGATGCGTTGCCACCGAATGCCTACTATTGCACAGTTAGTTCTTTGAGTGGTTTTGATGTCTTAATTGAATTTGATTTCATATTTTTTATGGCAAAAAAGTTGTGCAAACAATCGATTCCTAAGATCAATGACATTGAAAGACATTTGTCGACCGATAGTCACATGTCTTGTGAACAAAAGCCAACACTAATGCAATTGATCGACAGTTCAGATGATTTGACGCTCAAAATAGGTCTCAAATTCATCACTGAAGACAAGATATCATCGGATTCGGCTCAAGTGGTCTACGAGTGCCAACTTTGCGATTGCATTGACTGTAATAATGAGAAAATGTTTACTCATCTCAAGAGTAGTGAACATCGAATCAATTTATTGGTGATTATCAATGAGTGGACACTTTTTATGGCATTTGAATCACAGTTAAGACTAATGTTTTTCTGCAGAAAAATTTCAATTATGAGACCAATGATATATCTGAAGAAGACTTGGAAAAAGCGATTAAAGAGATCCATGAAAAGCATGGCTCGAGTTCTATGCCCTCAAACGATGACCAAAAGATGACAAAAACCAGTTCAGAAGTGACGCCAAAGTCTAACTCTAATACCAATACTCCTAAAGAAGACACGAATTCTGTCGACTCATTAGATCTCTTTGAGCCAAAGCCAGAGATAAAGACAGATATTAATTATTTTCTACGCGAAGACATTCTTCTGACAGCCTTTGAAAGTCATAAAATCATTAGAACCTATGGAAGCGATGGAAGAGATATATACTATTGTTGTTATTGCGATGAATATTACAATACACTCAAGACATTGGAGAGACATATCGATGAGCCCACCCATCAAAAGGTCTGTCCTTACAATCAATCGATTTATTGCTTTTAATGAAATGCTTTGCCATTAGTTTCAGACGAATTTCAGCAACTGTTCCAAAGGATTGAATGACAAGCTATTGATGAAGAGATTCATTGATCCGAAATCCGAAAAAGAATGTAATTTGAATTCATTTGCATTTTAAGGGGTTTTTAATAATTGTGTCAATTTTTTTCGTTTATTCAAAGCCTATGAAACGCAAGCGTTGAATGAGATCCCAAATGTTGTCAAACATTTCTACTTCAAGAGAGGGATCAAATACACCGGCGCTGACTATTACTGTAGAGTAGGTCTCAATTGAATCAATGATTTTTTATAGTATTTTTCTTTGTATTCATTTTGAAAGTTATGCCAAAAAAGTATTTCATCGTTCGATGCGATCGAAGAGCACTTCAAAAGCGATTCTCATGTGAAGATCGAGGAAAAGCCCACGAACTTCAATGACCTGTTCCTCATAACTCAGCCCATCATTGGTTTGCGATATATCAAAGAATACTATAATCCAAACTCAAAACAACTTCTCTATGAGTGCACTCTTTGTGACTATTCCGACCCTTTCAGTCAAATGGTTTTCCATATCAACTGTTTTACCCATCAATTCAAAGCTCTGGTAATCTTTTTTCGACATTTCCTTCATTTCTGTTCAAAAAAAGAAGTGATTTTTGAATAAATATTTTCTGTAAACATAGAGAAAAATAGTCCCAAACAGTCGTGTCTTCAGATATGTCAAAGAGAATGAGGTGTCGTTGAAGTCATCGGATCTGTTGAAGAAAGAGCTCTTCAGAGTTGAGCAGAGAATTGGTTGCGGTTTTGTCACTAAGGTTTGCGAACCACAGGAACTGCCAAAGACTGAAACTCATTCGAAGACATCGATTGAAGAGAAGACAAAAACTCGAACGAAGTCTACAGAAGGAAAGGAAGCAAAGATTGAATGTCAGAAACTAAGTGATGACCAAAAGCCAGACATGAGTGCAACGAGTGATCCAATTGGAAGTGACATTCCCTTAACAGAAGAACAATATAGAAAATCAATTTTGCCATCAATTCTTGCCATTGAAATCACCACTGAAGAAGAGGCCACTCTTTTGGTCTCAATCATCGCTACATTGTCTGAGAGTTTCCAAGAGTATTATAAACGGAAACGAATGAAAGCGACGGAAACGACACAAATGGTTGAGTCGAGAGTCACCCAATGTTGTGATAACTTTGAGGTCCAGAAAATGGACGAAAGTTGAGCTCAGATATGATTTTGACATTAATTTCCATTCATTTTGTGATCACATTTTAGGCGAAAATTCTAATGAAATAAAATATGAATTTTTATTAACAAAGAATTGAATCTTAAATTCATTTGTCATCAAAAGTATGCATTCATTGTATGTTTACATGAATATTAATGATAAAAATTAAGACTTTTTAACAATTAAACGAAAATTTGTTTAGTCTTTGAACGAAACCATTAATGTCTTCATTGACTCGAACTTAATGTCAAATCATTTCAAAACATCTGAAACAAAATGAAACGAAAAATATAATAGAAATTGTTTTTCAATAAAACGCCGAAAGTTGTGACTCGAGTCTCGGCGAAGAACCAGATTTACTGCCACCAAAACTTCGACTTCCGGTCAAACTCTTCTCGCTTTTGTTGCTCTTATTCGTGGGTTTGCTTGAGGTCTGGCAACGCATCGCAAACTTCATGTCTTCGATGAGTTGTTCACCGAAACCGCCCTTAAAAACAGTGACACAAAGTATGGCAAATGAAATGATGGCAAAAAATGATTACATTTTTGTTGTCTTTTTTGATTTTGTAGAAGAATTCGCAAATGGACAAAAGGATGGCCACAAACGAACCGCCCAGAAGTACGACAAACACACCGCCCAAGTTCTTGACGCCTAATTCCGTTAGAGAACTGGAAGGTTTGCTAACACACTGTCCGCCGCCCTTTTGCTTCCACCACCTGTCCTTCAGCTGCTGAAGAACTCCATCCTCTTGTAGTTTGAGTATGGCTTGAGATAAAGGGTTTCGCAGTTTTGAGCCTAAAATTCAAAAAATAATTTTGTTTTTTGTTTTATTTGACAATCAATTCATTGAAACCTTTTTGTGTTGCGATTCCATAGCCTTTGCTGTCGAGAAGTCCTCCGATTTGAGTCAAATTGCAATACCTTTCCTGTATATACTCTATAGGCGCCGCTTCCATGAAGTAGGCATACCGTCCGTCCTGACTCTCGACCGCAGCCCTTCCGGCGGCACTTTTCTTATACACTTCGGGATGTCTTTCCATAAAAGCCGCGATCTTCTGATACGTCGATATATTCGAGTTCTGTTCAATGGATTCAATGAAAGAATTATTAGAAAACAATTCAATGAATTTGAGGCTAAACTCAAATCAAATTCTTGTTCACAATTTATGCCATACCTTAAAGAACTTATGTGTGGCGGCGTTCCTCGTGCAGCCATATTTGATCTTGGTCTGGGCGGCCAATTGTTCCACTGTCTCGAAGGGATAGGATATGACTTCGACGGTGAGAAAGGCGGCTAAGTTTGCGGTATAGGAACTGATGATAATTAATGTGAAGAAGTACCAAATGGCGATAATAACCCGGGTTGACATCGCTCTAAGGGGTCGCAAACAAACCATTAGACGTGTTGTTGTGTTTGAGACTGGAGTCTAGCACTGGACCTACTTGGGTGCGATGTCTGATCCCTGTTGCATAAGTGAGCCAATAGTACACCAGAAACTGTTTCGTACATTCAGTGCATTTTCGAGCACTTTGTCGTCTTGACGACAGGGGTGAGGATTACCCCACTCGTAGGGTGTGAACCTACCGGTGAGGAACAGGATAACACTGACGCCCACGAATGTGCCCAACATATAGATCCACACAATGGCTGAAAAGGGGGATAAGAATGACCACAAAGAGGTCTCTTTCTTCAGTGGCTTCTTATATAAGATGGAAATTCCTGTCGACATAAACGGAAGCGTGAAGTCGACCGCCTGTTCCCTATCGGAGTTGATGGCCAAGTCGGCAATGGCTATGTCTGCCTCTCCTCTGATCACTTCCCCGATCATCCCAACCCACTCTCCGGTGTTGGCGTTGAGAGCGCCGTATTGGCCATCTTTGACGATATTGATCTCGATCTCAAAATTGAGTTCTTTTGCCAACGCTTTGACCAAATCGACGACATATCCCTCGTATTGATCGTTCCCTTTAAGCGATTCCTTGGTCTTCGTGATCATTGTGAACGGGTCGTTGAGGGCAGTCGTGATTCGGATGAGTTCTAAATTCAATTTAGACTTCGAGTGATGTTTTGCCCACAATTGGCTTCTTTCGATTTTACCAAAAGCCCACTTTCCTGTCTGTGCCGGCGATGGTATACACAAAATTAATTGGCTTTTCGTATGAAATGAAATGCAATTCAAAATACAATATCAAATCCGTTGGAAGTGATGCTAATGATGTCGAAGACGAATGACGACCGAAGACCCGAGTCATCGAATTTGATGAGATTGGAAATGCCTTCGGTCTGGACCTGTCTCATATAGTTGATAAGTGAGCTCCCGTGAAGCCATGTCGACGCCGACTCCTCATCACAATTGATGGGAATGACATCAAAAGTGTACAACTCTTTCAACGCAATCACCAGTACTTTCATCGCGTCATATATTAGGACGGAATCGGACTTTCCATTCATTAAGACATTAATGGTTTTGAAAACAAGACATAAAATATATTAATAAATGAAACCATAAATACATTGAAATTGTCGGGTGCGCTGAGAAAGTGTCGGCGCCCTAACTGTGACGCATAGAAGTTCCATTTGAACCTCAGGTTCACATAGTCTGCACTGTTCTCATCCACGAGTCTCAGGGCTGTCAGGTTTGTTCGACTGTGTTTGTAATCCTCCAAATCCAGTGTCAATAAGTCCTGTCGAAGAGTCCATGGAATCAGTTATACAATGAAAGGCCGTTTTGTGAAATCAATACCAAAGATGTGATCAAATAGTTGTACTCTTCGGTAATGAGTCCGACCTGTTGTGCCTTTCCGTCCAACAAATGGATATAAGGGTTTGTGGGAAACAATTGTCGTTTCAATACCTGATTGAGTGCTTCGAGTAATACGTCTTTCCTCACATCCAATATAATGTTCCTCTCATTTGATTGTTTGACTTTCCAGAAGACATCCCTATATGGCATGTCTTCTCTCAACTGAAACACCTTAATATTCCAGCTCTCGTTCAGAGATCTGTCGAAGAACTCCTTGAAGTGAATAATGCCTGCGATTTAGGGGTTGTCCACTATTGAGATAATTCACATCCATGTCATGAGTCATACCATCGTTGGTGTCGTAAATGATTGCAAACGATTCCCAATTCCAGGCTCTGATCAAATCCATGTATACTTTCGATAGGAGAGAGGGATGTGGATAGAGGTTGAGCGATAGGTCGGTGCGATGGGACTCGTAGTCCAGACGCGTTTCGATGTGAGGTATTTCAAAGGTGTCACAAATGGACTGGACTTGCATTGAGGATATGCTGTCCTGAGGGCCAAATATAGCCACGACTCCGTTGCGCAAAAGTCCACAAACTTTTCATTAAAGACAAATTAAAATAAAATTTTTGTTATTTTTTATTTAAAATCCAAACCCTTTTGTTGGGCCAGAAAGCTGTCCACATTGTCCACCCTTTCGACCTGTGCCACTAGTGTTGACTTAGGCAAAAGAATGCCGTCCTCATTGATCCTCTCGATGGCGAAGCGAAAGGCGAGCTCCTGTTCCTCTTCTTCAGCAGAGAAGAGTCCGCCTATGAATGCAAACGATTGAATGAAAGGTTGAAAAAAGTGAATGAAATTCACAATAAAAATGTGTTTAATTTTTGTTGAAAATATGATTATTAAAGACATACCGACTCTTATAATACTTGGAATGCATTCAACTTTATAAGCGATCGCAACAAAAATAGTGACAAAACCAATAATGCGATTATAAAACATTTTTTACACAAAACATGTTTTCAATAAATATTATTTTAATTGATATTCACTTCTAATCCAATCAATTGGTTATCGAATAATTGGATCAAATCTTTTTTAGATCTCAATTGAATTGACTTTTAATAGTGAAATTCTGTCGACACATAAGAACTCTCTCTTCGCTAACGAATGACAATCAAAGTCTAATCTAATAATAGCTTTGCATTCAGTTATAGTGTATTAAAGATGTGAAAACATTGTAAAGACTACACAAACTCTGTCTTCTATTCGTGAATCGGATCTTAAATTTATTTATAGACTTTTGACTTACTTTTGCACTAAAAAATTCCTCTCAAATTGGAAAGTCGTTTTTTGAAAAAAATTTGGAGAGAGAGAGAGAGAGAGAGAGAGAGAGAGAGAGAGAGAGAGAGAGAAGTGATTAAAAATGCTTTATAAATGTTATTCAAAATATTTTACATATTTTCCACATTAAACACAAACTCATTAAAAACTTATAATAAAATCTAAATATTTTTGTTTTAAAATTAAATACTGAAAAGCGTTTGAAAACATTTACACAGATGTTATCAATCGAAATGAATTCAACAAATGTCTTATTTTCACAAATCTTTACCACATATACTATACTCACATCTCATTAAACGAAAGCAAAATCTTATCCAATGATTAAATCATATCTTAATTGCAATTTATTGATGAATAAAATCTTCATTTCGTTATAAAAACAATTTATTAATAAATTCCTTCAACTGAAAGGAAATCCTTTCAAATGATTCTCAATTCATATAAAAAAGGAAATAAATTTTCACTGAAATTCACGAAAAAAAAATTCACATTTTGTTAAAATTAAAATTAAATTTCATTAACAAAAAAAAGAATTCATTTATCGAAACAAATATGAAATACATTTTAATTGTGTTCACAATTGTCTGTATTTTAACCCTAACTAACAGTAAGTATTGTTTTGTTAACAAAAGTTTATTTTAAATAAAAATATTCTTAATTGAGGCCAAAGGTCGCCATTGAGGCCACACCCGCTGAAACACAGACGATGTCCACCACTGAATGAAAGGATCCGATGCTTCAGACACTATAACCAGTGTCCATCTGTGGGCAATTCATGCCCTACTATAAGCTACCAATACCGGTGCTGTCCCGGAGAATGTGGTAACAAATGTGTGAGAATTTATTGAATGAATATTCAAAACAAATATTAATATTAACTTAAAATATGAAATAATTTATAAATATGTTTTGAAATCACATTAATTGAAGCCTTATATCAATGTATGAATGAATTGACGAATGAATTATTGAATGAATGAATTGATAATAAATTAATGATTTTTAGAGAATATTAAATATCTTGAACGAGGCCTTAAATATTTCACATGACCTTTCATGAAATGATTTCATTATTGAAGACTTGTTTGCCTTTAAAACCATATACGACTCGTCGGTGTAGTCATACTTTTGCCAATTGAGGCCCAGTTGTGGCAATACTTTGCTGTGAATGACATATAAATTGATAATCAATTCAATAAATCATTTCCTTTTTCAATGAATACCCGGTTTTGGCGAAATGTGACCATATTTTCATAATTCTTTTGCTCAGTTCTATGTCTTGTTTGCTATAGAGTTTAGTCCTTCGCAGGGGATAACCAAAAACAAAGGGCACCTCCTCGTAATGGCTGACCCCCTGCCAGTCACCAAATTTGGTAGCATTTGATTTGTGGTCGAATAAGTACATGAAAACAGTCTTATTTCTGGCCGACAGTTCATCGGCCATATAAATGGTCGGGCATATGATGGAGTTGTCGCCCACGGCTGCGGACAGTCTATTCATGTTATTGATAGGAGTGTCAGAATAAGGGCCAGTCATCATTGCGCCGGCGATCAGTTGAGTATATCTTCGGGCGATTCCTACCTTTTCCGATAGAAACCAATTAAACATATCTCTCGACTCATCCAATGTCCTCATTTGGGGAAAGGTATGCCTTTTGAATATCTGAGGACTGATAACATGCATGAGCCAAGCACCTTCATTTGGCACCAGACCTGTCAACAGCTCTTTCATATTGGAGAACAATGTGCTGTCGTTTAACAGATTTGCCGGTGGTTTGAGGGGAAAGAAGCCGTTCGGAGAGGGAGAAAATGCTATATTCGATGACTCGAGGAAACGACCCTGAGCCTATGGTGATTGGGTGAAGGGAGGAAAGGCTTGTTTATCACATATTCACATAAATTGATTGATTGAATACAAACTTCGATGAGTTGATTGAGTGGTACTTTTTTGAGACATTGGATCACTTTATCCGCATTTGTCTTATAGTCCCTATTCTGAGCACATCCGACAAGTTTTGCATATTTCTCGCCATTTTGTACCGACTTTGAGGTCATAAGGCCGGGCATTAGCGCACCACCGCTTGCAGTGATAGCTCTGGAGAACAAATTCTTCGTAGAATTCAATGTCATTAATATTCCTATACTGATAGCACCGGCGCTTTGACCGAACGGCACAATTTTGTTGGGATCGCCTCCAAAGCCAATGATGTTATCCTTAACCCAATTCAGACCTAATGACTGGTCATATATACCCATATTTCCCGGAGCACTGGCTGTTTGTGCGTTGAGGAAACCTAATGCTCCGTTCCTTTCAATTATTGAATAAATATTTTTTTCGATAAATTTTTTGATATAAAAAACCTGTAATTTATTGAAACGACGACAACATCGCCATAAGTGGACAGTACTCTTCCGTCGGTGTCATAAAGATTGGCCGAATTATAGTTGAAAGCGCCTCCATGTATCCAAACCATGACTGTCCGCAAGGCCTTTGGCCTGACATCCGGTGTCCATACGTTAAGTGTCAAACAGTCTTCGCTTATTGTCTCCGATATATACTTCATGGGAACCAACCTTTTGGGCAACACTTTCTGTGGACACATATAACTGAAGTTCATTGCCTTGAAAATGCCATTCCAGCGCCTCTTCGGCACCGGTAGCCCGAACCGTAGGTCACCGATCGGTGGCTCTGCGAAAGGGATGCCTAAAAAGGCAAACACAGGCGAACCGAATGTTTTCAATGTTTTACCTTCTATTACACCTGTGGTTGTCTTCACGACTGGCCTCTCTCTCAAGAAGTAATCCAATGGTATTTTTCGGCCATTCCTATAATCTCTTTTGATTTTTGTGATCACTGTAGTCGAAGCCGAAGAGTTGAGCGCCGAGTCATTCATGTCTATAATCAATGGCAAGACATTGCCTTTGACTGACTGTCCATCAGTTGTCACATTGTCTTCGAGACAAAACCTGTCGATTGTGTTGACTTTTGACCGCCAAATGACGACAACACAAGTGCTGAACACAAGCACTGCTAATATCGGTGTCTTTGAGTCAAACATTACTTCACTTAAAGTTGATTTTAATTAATGAAAACTCTTTTCAATTTCTCTCACTTTCGTTGAACTCTCGAAACTGACATAACTTTAAGCACCACTTCTTTGCAAAATAAGTTCAATTGAATTCACATAAATTCACACGAAGTGAATGTAAGCGATGTTTATCTTTGGGTCAACTTTTGATTAGAAGTAAATTTTTATATTGAATTCAAGTTTAAAAGTTTGTCCGATTATCAGACATTCCAGACATGACTTTCCATAATGAAACGGCTCTAAGGGTGGCCTTTGAGGGAATGGCTATGAAAGTGTTGAGGAAAGCCTTTCTCTCCTAAAAAAACTTATTGTTCAAAATGAATAACTTTTTGTTGAAACGAATGTCATTTCAAATCAAATTTCATTCAGTCATTGATTTCAGAAAATATTTTATTCATTCAAAAGAGTGACTATTCTTTCAAACACACAGAAAACACATTAAAATTCTTTTGACTTTTAATATTTGAATCGAAATTTGAAATTAAAATAATTGTTCAAAAATGTATATTATGTTAAGTGAGAGAAAAAATAAAATAAGTATTAGTTTTTTGTGAGAGTTATTGGAAATCAAATATTGGTTGAAATGTTGAGAATGGCCTTCAATGTCAATGTCAATGAAAATCACATATAAAAAAGGTATAAATTCTGAGTTTATTTAATCATTTGTTTGCAAATAATTCTTCATCTCTTAGACAGTGATTGCAAACACATGAAAGCATTGGGATGTGTCCTAAAGAACCTTGTTTTCATATAATCGATATCTGGATAATTACTGGTATTAGTGCTATCGAAAAGAGTTAATATAATCGCAAAGAAAATTATTTTATTTTTATTTCTAATAGTTTTTAATTCATTCAAAAATATGTCAATCAATTCAAACGATCAAAAACTGTATATAAATATTGTTTTTTGCCTTTGCTTTCACTCATCGAAAGCGAGTGATTGAATACACAAAGCGATTGTCTTAAGGGGTATATCATTGAGAAGTTTATGTTGTTTTTTGCGTCAAATAATTTATTCAATGTTTTAATGTTTGCGATATTTTGTTAAGGAATAGAGAAAAGAGAAAACCAAACAAAAGTTATTTAAACACATTGTATGTCATAATTATTACAGAAATCATTTCATTGTTTTATTTCATTATTAAATATAAAAATTCTCATTATTTTCGAGTAATAAACAAAATATATATTATATAAAATTCTGTCGATTTGTTGGCAATCCATTTAATCTATTTTCATCATTTTTACACATATTATGGATGCTAGAGCTTTATGGTAAAATACATGAAGCTATTATCTGTATAGTTTGAATTTAGGATGGTTAATGTTGTGCACAGTTTTAAATACCTTCACAATATCTTTACTTTAAAATTGTTGAAAATTGTTGAAAATTGTTGAAAATTGTTGAAAATTGTTGAAAATTGTTGAAAATTGTTGAAAATGGTTGAAAATTGTTGCAAATGGTTGAAAATTGTTGAAAATGGTTGAAAATGGATGAAAATGGTTGAAAATTGTTGAAAATGGTTGAAAATGGATGAAAATGGATGAAAATTGTTGAAAATTGTTGAAAATTGTTGAAAATTTTATGGTAGATTCATGGTAAATTCATGGTAAATTCATGATAAATTCTTGGTAAATTCATGGTAAATTCATGGTAAAGGTATGGTAAAGGTATGGTATGGAAAAATGGATGAAAATGGTTGAAAA